>CAXIVR010000004.1:1107500-1290000 GCA_964035755.1 Teleogryllus oceanicus | reverse complement strand
AAAGACACATCAAAACACGTTTTTCGAATTGTGTGTTAACAACACTTTGGAAAGATATTTGCATGGCTAAAACGACACAGCAATAAACGTATAATATGTATCCTTGCATGCTTTCCAGAGAAATGTAGTCAAATTATAAATTGAACTATTTATTACCGTATTCGAACTTTCATTTCTAAGTTTTTGTTTCCAATTGAAATTCAATATGAATTCGATGCAGAAATTCATGTGTATCTTCCAAAACATCAGTACTTTGTTATTGCTTTTCACCATCACCAATAACATTTCATTTTATTTTCATATGTAAAATAAAATATGGATGTATATTCATATATATGAAATATGTATTTATTTTAAAAGGATAAGGAACAAAGTAAAATCACATTTCTACGTAGGACAGTTAGATGAGAAATTCTCCAGATGAGAAATTTACCGTCCACACTTCTTCATTCATACGCTTCTCCGCTGTCCGCAGTCATCCCGCAGAGGAGTTCCTACCGGAAACAAGCCCTCCACCGCTGGTTAAAAACCCACAACAGGGCGGTAATCCACCGAGTTGTAGACCCTTATCTCCCCAGCAGCACGAAAGCGCTCTCAGTGCGCGTGACCGTGATCTTTAAATGCCCCATCAAGCACCTGCGCGTCAACGCCCGTGGTCCGCCTGTCCGCGCAGGGAGCGGCGGGGTTGAGGCCGAGGGAGGGAATCAAGGATGAGCCCTATGAAGATAGAAGGGACGGCTGTTCGGGGGGAATCGTAATGGAAGCAATGGTGAAGATAGGTATTTAGGCCAAGTCTCAGAAATGCACGAGAAGGCGATGGTAATGTTGCAAATTGCGTCAGTAATGAGTATCCCATGTTGAATGACAATGATAAAATTTGCGAGACGTGTGATTCGTAGACTCGATGCTTTCGGCACTATTAGTCACGGTGAAGTAGGAAACAAAGAATGGGACGGGTCAGCCGAGAATGAGGAGGACGGAGACAGTGACAGAGACGGTAACTGTCGCGGAAGGTGACATTGACTTATATGGAGACGAAGACGGTCACAGGGGTGGTGATAATGCCGGTGGCCAGTGGCGGTGATACTGAGAGTGATGCACGGTGTGACGTCGGAGATGAGGCCGACAGTGGAAATGAAGTCAAGAGCATGGGAGATACTGAGTGTGGTATTGGCGATACCGCGCTCAATTTGGAGGGGTGGAGAGGAAATTCGCGTAGCCCCAGCATTCGTGGAACAACGGCTGTTCTGCCAGTAATGGCAGTGGTGTTGATGGCTGGCGGCGACCAGCACAAACTGAACACGTTGAAAGCTTTAGGTCTTCGCGTTTATCGAGGGTGCTGTGGCCGCTGCCAGATGCTTCTGAGCATCATCGGACGGACGCGGTGCCCACAGAGTACGACTCACCCTTCAGAGTACCCGCACCTGCCCCAACGACGCTGCAGCAGTAGCTGAAGTTTGAGGATCGCTCAAGAGCAGTAGACAAAGAGCATCCGATTTCAAGGATGATACTTGCCATTGAACATTGAACAAACTGTAATACAATTTATAAAGCTGTGTGTGGTCATTTGATATCATGTTAATTGATCGATTTGAATGCATGGTTTCAAACAATTTTGTTTACACACCATGTGTCCATTTTCAAGCACTCTACTTCGTACAAATAAGTAGAGATTGCAACCATTCCGAGTATCGTTTACAGCCGTAATACTATAATTTACAATCTAATTTTAATTTTTGATAGACGGAGAAATAGTTTATTTTTGATATTCTTTTTTGGAAATGTTTTCATTTCGCTAGATAGAAGTAATATTCCACGCAAAGCGGGAATTTAAACTTTTGGTTCAAATACGTGGACATATAAAATTGTTTTCTAAGTGAAGGTATAGCGTCTTGAATATCACTGAAGAATCAGTGACTTGTGAACGTATTTTAACCATTTTTATAATTTAAGTTTTCTTAAAAAACAGCATATTTTAGAAATTATATGGAATTGCACTTAAACGTTTGGCGATCTTTCCTTCTTCTTCCTAGTCCTACCCTTTCCCCTTACTTTCATGCACTACACTTTCACACTTCGGAAGGCCAGTTGGCCTATTCAGCGGAGGAGGAACAGCGCCACTTCCCGCAATAAAACATTCACAACACTAAAGGGACTAATAATGGTTTGGTTGGCGTGCCAGGAAACATCAGTCCTCAAATCTGGAATCAACAGAGCTCTCTCTCCGCGACTGAACGTACACAAAATACAAACATCCAAGAATCCTAAAGTAAGATAATAATCTACAATTCTTCACATTTAGAGACTTAGGATTGATATATTGGACATGTAAGAACGATTATGAAGCGTGAATTAACAATCACATACTCAATCCCCGAGGTTAAAGTAAAAAGTAATTAAATTGCAATAATTCTTTAATTTATAAACGTATTTAACACATTTATTATTCTTAATCCTGTCTATGAAATCGTAATTCATTTAAAAGATAAATTATGGAATATAATTGATCTCATATAAATTAAAATTTTATTGGCGGATGACATCCTAAGATATTACTTTCATAATCACATATCATTTTCGTAATTATTGTTTTCGTAAAAATATTGTACATATAATTTAATTTCTTTTAAGTTCTTTTTACTCACTGTAATAATAAAGTAATTTAATTTTCGAAAGAAACTTCATTAACATCAACTGCTTAGGTAAAATAATGATGTAATTTGTTAAATTACAATTAATATTGTTTAAGTAGCTTGATATTTTGTTTTGTGAATATTTTCTTAAGTAATATTCTCGAGACATTCTTCCCTCTCATACATACGTTTCCTTGAATTACAATGAATGAACTTAGACAAATGCTTAATCTATTCCAGAATGCATTATTGCATCAAAGCGCTCTACTTGGCCATATATATTATGCCTACGTGAACAAAATTGCAAGTTTGTTGATCGTTTTTCATAGAAACTGTATGCATTTCAAAATTCACACGTAAACTGGAAGTTTCTTAAATATGTTGAATTGCAGGTTTCTATTCTTTGGACATTGTTTACTTGTTTCAGATAACATTTTCAAACACATACGGGCTTAAGAGGAAATCTACGTAAGTTTACATTTTAAAGAGTTAATACTATAATATTTAGGTTGCTTGTGTTTTATTTTCCATTGTACACTGTGCTGCTCTTTGAAATTGCAATGTTGTCGTAAAAGGTTCATAAAGGGCATTGCAGTTAAAAAAATCGCGCAATATTTACTGTTATCTTCCATTTAAAAATAGTTATTTATTATTTTTCTCTCTTTGCGAATCTTAACGAAAAGAATATGAGAAATAAGAATTTGAATGTTTCGTAACTATGACAATACTTCCCGCCCTTATGCAAAATTCATACGTATGAATGAAATAATATTTAAAAAAAAATATGTCTATTTTTTATTAAATTATACGCGCAGTATTGTTACATCATTCAATAATAATAATAATAATAATAATAATAATAATAATAATAAACAAAATCCCGTAAAGTCTGGTGCTTTTTTTTTCTGGCCAGTTAACCATTTCAATTGTGGCGTCATGGAGAAATACACGTAGACATTTACAAGTATGTACAAGTTTATTTACACGTATGTACAATACCTAAATTCTGCTCCGAAACTACAGACTTTTGAGTATTTCCCTGTGGATACCCCACATAGCTAGGGAGGCCCCGCCTCCACTGACGCTTCTCCCGCACCAATACCGTGACCTCATCACCCGTGCAAGAGGCACGACACGCTCCAGCCTGGGCGTAAAGTTTTGCGCATTGCGCAAGGTTTTTTTTAAAAAAAAAAAGTGTGAGCTCGTCGGCTCGATTTTATACCTAGTGTAGCCGTCACGTGATCGTCCTTGGTGTAGGAGGGAAGCTCGCGTCTACCACGTGACCTTCCAGGTCAAGCTGGCGTCCACTTGATCTAAATATATCCCAAATATATCCGTGGCGCCATGGCTATTCAGCCAGTAGGTATGCGATACTTCCGCTCCTCCTCCCACCCACGGCCGCCAACGTGACGCTACACAATTATAATTATTTTTCTTCCCTCCTTTGATTTTCTGGACTTACGTACTTCTTTAAGGGGAGGTGACGATATTTGCTGGGCGACCCAACTATCAACTTCACCTGCTCTGTTGCCTTAGCGGAGCGCGCACGCCACAAACAATGGCGCGTGAAGCAATTGGCGGCTGCCCGCCGCGCCAGTGGCCCCGCGACCGGATGCAGCGGGGCCCGAGGCGCCGCGCGTTTCCAGGAGCGCCAAGCATCGAAAGCACCAAGAGCACGCTTTTTGCCAGTGCGCTTTTGACCAACTCCGCGACGCCGCCTGCTAAACCCCGTGACGCACGCTTTTCGCTTCAATAAAGAAAATCTCGAGACACTTGGTTCACTGGTGTTGGAGTATCATTATATTTTACAGAAAGCACACGAACGCCTCGGTTGCTTTTGTGCAGTCAAGACTAAAGAAAAATGTTCTTGAAAGAGTCATTGTGTGAATTGATATTTACTCGAGCGTGATGTCATCATAAACATTGCGACAGGGAAAATTAAACGTACTCCACTTTGGACAATTGGATGATGATAAAATTTGGCATGTGTTATTTCAGGCAATAAAATGACTGGCTATTCTACATTATTACGCTGACTCCCTTATGCTGTCCTCTTGTTCCTTCCCTCCTTGGGAATGTCTTATTTAATTTTTAATTTACTAAAGTGCGCTTCAAATAAGAGCAAAAGGCGTTGGGAGAACACGATACTCTCATAAATTCGCACCGGGGGCTCCAATTTCCGTTCGGCCGGCCCCTAAAACACAGGCGTTAGCAAACAAGGCGTGACCCAAATTCAAAAATTCGGCACCGCAACGCTCGTAGATGTCGACGCGATGAAGTATGGGTTGAAAGGAAAGAATCCCTGAGGCTTGAACCATTTTAACATTCTGCAGGTCTTGATTCTTGGGTTATCGACCGGTTTCAGTGAGGATCGTTTAACGCTGGGGGAGAAGCGGGAGAGAAGGATGAGGATTGGTGTGTTGCGTCGAGCAAGCGTCGGAGACGCAAGTTGTGAGGGATGATATGAAGACGAGGGAGAAAGGAAATGGAAGTAATATTGATAGAGAAGTAACAGCATCAGGGCTACAGTTCAATACAAATAAAGGTGGAAAAAGTAATTACATTAATAAAAACGAAAAAGCAAGATTAAGCAAAATGAGAGAAGACCGATTGCTTTCTTTACTGAAGGAGTGTCAATACTGAATGGGGTAAAGAGAGAAGGGAATTGATGCGCGCCAGGGTAAAATAGTTGATCTCGAAAACATCTAAAATAAAGATGAATAGGCAAGGAGTTGGAAAAATAGATCATATGATCAGAATGAACTGGAAGATAAAAATGTCGTGAAAGAATATGAAATACAAAGGAGAAGAAAGTGGCAGAAGGAATGGCAGTGAGGTGGCAAGGGCAACGGCGGCGTTCGTGGCGGCGGCGACGACGGGGCGATGATGAGGATGAGGTGATAATAGCACGGCCTGTGCCTGCGCGTGTATTCTCACGCTTCGGGCAGGAACCAGGTCAGAAAGGCGGCGGAGGAGGCTCCGGCAGTCGGCCCACAAGAGATCCAGCCCGGGCACGGGCGACCGGTATTTGTTTTGAAAATTGCCGGCGTAATGGCGGCCAAGATTGCGTCGACCGAGCTCTAATCTGGAGGCGCCGCCGGCCCTGCAACTCTTCCGCGGTCACTTTTATTGACAAAGAGCCGCTGGGCGCCTTTCCTCGGGGAAAACCTCTGCAACCAGCGACCGGTTATGCGGAGGTATTTAGGCATCTGGGTAACCGAATATGCCTTAACGCGTCGGGATAAAGGAATGTAATTGCGTAATTGGGCGACTTAGGTGCTATACCGCCTATATTACGCCCTCATTCAAAGGAAAGAGATGGCTTCGAAAATTTTTAGTCTACGCAAAGCGAATACGTAATTTTTGGTTTTGCACTTTGCCCTTAAAAATGCTTGGTACCACGACCTTTTATACTTGGAGTTCAGGAACAATTATAATGAGGAGTAAATAATGATCAGGATAAAATTACCAGCACGATGTGTATAAGATTTCAGGAAATTCAAAATATTAGGACTAAATAAAATTGATAAAGCACACGAAATACGAAATTATTTTTTACTGTCATTTTTACGTATATCAATTTGGGTTTTGGAAGCACATAAAACATTATGTTCTTTTATATTTAGAATAATGAGTTAAGGAATTTCAAGCAAATATATAGTGGTACTGGGGATTGCTACAACATACTTGAGAAAACACAAACTAACGGAGAAATAATATTTCATTCATGTACCTAATAAGTCATAATAGTTGATACCATAGTTATGAGTAATTCAAAAACGTTGATACCACACTTTTTGGTGCTATTAAAATCACAACCTACTAATGATATTATTTATTTCCTTGAACATTAATATAAAAATAGAAGATCAATTCCATATGTCACGTACGTGATTTAGATCTTGTAGGTGGTTTAGATTTTGATCTTTGTAATACCAATTTTTACTGTCAATAGCAGCTCTGCGTCGTTAAATGGAGGTCCCACGAAACATTCTGCATTAGTTCCTAGGCAGGAAACGAAAAAACCGGCAATTTAACTATTCACAATACAACAAGTAAGAGAGGAAAAAATTTAGATCTTATGATCGTACAATGTAATACAACGTAATGATATATTATTTTTTTTCAATAAAATTTATTATAATTTCTCTTCCTAACATGTTCAATTGCGTTGTGTCTGGAATCAGCAATATCTTAGTAAAGTAAAAACGGCTTGACAATAAATTATCGTAAGGGCAAAAATATAGAGATTATCTTAATGTTATCAACCATTCTATATTTGACCTCTCTTCTTATATATTATACAGTTCATGTTACCTGTTGACGAACCATATTATGAAGTAAGTATCACAAGATCAATTCAATGCTTGCCAAACTGAGCTAATAACAAAACATACATGTGTTCATATTCTAACAACACTTGTTTTCATTCAAATGTTACTATGGTACTTGTACGTATAGTAATCATACATAATGGTGACTGTTCAATCATTCCCGCTAGGACATCAGGTGTTTGATTTAGAATCACTCAAATTGGTATAAATGGATTTTAATTCTGTATGTTTATGTTGTATATTTACTTCCTCACAATATAGAATTAGCTTATGATAACCACCGATGCGTTTTAGCGAAAAGAAGGCAGCGTTCGCAGCGGCGGTGGCGAGGTCGACGTGAAGGTCGGTGGAGTTGGTGATGACAGGGTTGGCGTGAGGGAGGTTTATGGCTAAATGTACCGACACTAGTACAATTTGTCGCCACCACGTGGCAGCACCAAAATAAGCAAAATTTACTTGACCGATTATGCCTGAACAAATTGTCCGATTTTCGATCTGTAAACGGCAGTGGACTCCTTTTTAAAATAGAATTTACGCTACGAAGCCTTTTTTAAAGAAGGTTTCAAAAATGTTTTAATTTTATTCTCATTTTTCCGGGAAGAAATTAAAAATTGTGGGCTTATAGCGTGATGACGACGTGCTTCCTGACGACGTGCAGCCTGAGGTACGGGAGGAGGCCGTGCTCTCAGGCAGGCAAGCCGGGCAGTCGGTTTATGCTTTCGTCCCTTTCAATATATTTTTTTCCACTTATCAAACTAGTGATGCTGTAACACAACTAAACGGTCTCGTATCATCTGTAATAGTCGTATAAAAATATATATCTTGTTCACATATTTCCGTCTTCCTTCGAATACCATCAAAAATTATTTGAGGCATTACACAAAATATTGATTCCAATTTGGAAACTGATTTCAAAAAGAAAATTGAACTAATTGAGTAGATATCACCAATATACCATGTCCTAACATCTTATTTTACAAACATTTGACTTCCAAATCTTCCGTTATCATTCCACTACCAGAAAGAATGAGCCGAGATTACGCATGAGCTCATTGAACCTGCGACTCGATTTTTGGTCTCAAAACGACGTTTGTCTCCTTGATAGATTTCCTCTGATGAACCTGTTTTTCCAAATAAAATCGCCGAAGCTAATTTTAAAACTGTTTTCGTACTTTCGGACAAATTTGAAGAAGTGGTAAAATAGCGCGCAGGCGAGATGCATCCTGAATCCAACACTGTAACAAACATTGAAATCTAATATTAAGAATCATGACATGTCCCAGCTTACTTGGTATGTTATATTGATATAAAATGAATCTGTTATATTTGTATGAACTTGAAGACGGGAATAAGTACATAATTCCCGGAGCCTTATTTTGGTACAAACTACATAAATTATACTGTAAATGGATGTAGTGCAAAACATTGTATTGTGACACAATTATGTATTTTTTAATGCATTAAATTGTCATAAAAGCAATAAAATTTTAACCCTTAGACAGGAACACCACACTAGAAGAGGAATATCCGTCTATGAGGCGGATAAATTAGGTTTTGTTATACAGTTATTAATTCGGCAACTTTTACATTTCTACATTGAGATACTATATTTCTAACGATCGTACACGCTTTTATGTTACATTTAATCTGGTAGCAATTCAATTCATAAGATTTAATATACTACTAGTAAAACGTGGTTTACCAGTCTCATTAATAAATCCCCTATTAGGAAATGTGAATCAGAATGCAAAAGTATTAAATCGGCGATCCTCATCTAGGTGTCAAAAATAGGGATGCAATATTGATGTTGATATTTTCAAAACATAGATTTTGTATGGACGCATAAACTTATTTCGTAAAAAAATGAAACATTTATGAAAACTGACGTTTCTTATCGATGTATTAAGCTTGATGAGTTGTTTGTGAATGAAAAGAATCGATAATCGTATGAAAAAACTGTTCTTTTATATACGCGTACATGTAAAATTCCGTGTGAGATCAGCAAAACATTTGCACTCTCTAATCTGACTCCCCTCCATTCCATCCATACAGACCGTTCAGTCATGTGACCGGTTTTTTTGACAGCCACTGTCGCCAAACCGCAAGGATCTCGTCTGGGGGCGTGGTCGGCTATTAATATGCAGAAATGATTCGCTTTCATTTCGCGAACGTTGGCTAACGTGTCTTGGAGCCGTGGAACAACCTAATGTATTGTCAATCCGACAAAGGAGAAAGTTCAATGAAAAATATTGTGTTATAGTAATAAAATGATGTTGAAATACTCTGAAACTAGGTTCAAGATTACTATTTTTAAAAGTTAATAATTTACGTGAACTGCGTTCAGTTCGAATGCGAAGAGTTCGTTGCAGAAATTCAGTGGTTCAGCTAACGGGACTTTCCTTTTCTTGGCGAGTCCAGGGCGGGCCTTTTGTCAGAGTTTCAAGGACCTTGCTTGTTTATGACCCTTTTTTGTGTAATTTTGCCTGCGTTACCCCCACGGGGGCCCTGTCCCTTCTGCGCCTGCTGAACCTTTGTGAGATCGTTGACACAGCCGAGAGCAGACGTGAACGATTTCACTCCACATATTTCGGATATTTCCATTATTTATTTTATATTTATAATATTTTTTATATTATATTTAATTCACCGTATTATTAGATATAACATTAATAGAAACTAATAATAAGTTAAATTTACAGTTTAATAACATTAATAATAGCTATTTATAATATATTTAATTTATAATTACTTTATTTATTATAGAAGATATTTATTTTTGTAATAATATTTAATGTAGTTTATTAGAAATATTAATAATTTCTGAGTAACTTTAGCAATGAGTCCACCGCAGAAGGGAGAAGTGACGCAGCATCAACGCCAAGAAGACATCTTTAATATTGCAAGATATGTAGAAGAGCTGATGATGCGAGGCAATATAGAAACTTCTTCAGTTATTGACCAGACTGCCTATGCATTGAAGTTGAAAACTCACATTGTTCAAAAGTAAGTAAAATTGTAATAAAAGTATCAGGTGAAATTGTCTTGGATAATGTTAAATTTACTGTCACAGATTTTGGAAACAAGACCCTGATACTGCACTGACTCCAAAAAGAAAGCGTCCAGGAATAGAAGGGAAGAAAACATGTGAAGTGGATGATTTTGGACAGGGCTTAATTAGGCGCATTATTTATTCAATGTATGAGAATGGTAAGTAATTTACTTATATTTGCATGTAAGCAACTTCCTATGTTTTTTTGTAAATACAACGTTTTCTCAGGTGAAAGTGTTACTCTGAACTCAATTTTGACTGCAGTCAAACATGATAGAGATATAGGGTTTACTGGGGGAGAACTACTTTGTCTTACTTGCTTCGTGCCATGGGTTTTGAATGGAAAAGACAGACAACGCAGGTCACTAATGGAAAGAAATGATATTGTTGTTGCAAGATCAGATTTTTTGATGGAATATATGAAACTGAAGGCTCAAGGTTCTGAATTTGTGTTTTTAGATGAAACATGGTTTTATTCAAAAGGCAAGCAAAAAATCTAAGAAATTTTTGTAGCGTTGAAAAGTATGAAAGTCTTTATAGTATAGTATAGAAAGTCATAAGTGAATCAAGAAGGCATGATTTGCATGTAATGAAATGCATGATTTGTGAAATTGTAGTTATTTCAGTGAGTGTAATGACTTATGAGTGTCATGAATATTGTGTCCAGTTTGAAGCACCATCATAGTGGTTTAATATGATTTTATTTTGCTACATCATTTTTAGTAATTGCTTTTAATAATCTATCCTTTAGGTTACGCCTCTCAGTCATGGCAAGATAAAAGTAAGAAGAGCTGCTGTAGCAAAATTTAGATGAAGGTAAAAGGTATGTAGTATTACATGCAGGAGGTGCAAATGGTTTCATTCAGGATGCAGAACTATTGTTTCCCTCGAAGACAAAAGAAGTAGATGAGTACCATGGAACTATGACAGCAGAAATGTTCCAAAAGTGGATGAAAGAGGAATTACTACCTCGTTTGCCAGAACCATCAGTTATTGTAATGGACAATGCACCTGTTCATTCTGTGCTGGTGAGTAACATTTCAAGAAGTGTTCTTTTAGAAATGTAAAACTTATTCTTTCAAAGAATATATTTAATCCTTTATAAAATAACTGATTATGAAACAGTTTTTGCAACTAGTCAGTGGTAAAAGAGGTTATTTCAACAATTATTTACTTCACAAAAAAAGGTGAAATACAAAATTTATTATATTAAATTGTGTTCATTGATTTTAGTTAAATCAGTAAAAATAATGTCTCTTAGAGAACTAGATTGCCAATAGATGCATTTCTTTTATTTATCTATTATTTATCTTTCTTTTATATTTATTTAAAGAGAGTATAAAAAGAAATGCAATTTTTGAATAAAATTGAAATAAACATCCTTTTGTCATTTCTAATTTTCTAGAAAGTGAAAAGGCCATCATCCAAGTGGAGGAAGAGTGAACTGCAGGAGTTTCTTCGTGAGCACAATATACCATTTATGCCTGAGCATACTTTTAAGAGTCTTCTTTTGAAAGCTTCTGAAGTTTGTGTTCAGAAAAGGTACTCTTGCAATAAGCATAAGTTTTGTTGAATTAAACATACAATAAGGCAGTTTTATTTTTTGCATGATGATGTGATTGCCAATGTTGTCATTAGTTGAAAAATCATATCAGTGTATGTGGGTGCAGATATGTTGTGGATGAAATTATTGAAGAAGCAGGTCATCAAGTTTTGAGGCTACCCCCGTACCATTGCCACTACAATCCCATTGAGTTGGTATGGAGCCAATGCAAAAGATACTACCAGAGACATCGTGGCACCACTTTTGACCACCAAGCAGTGACAAGAAAATGGAAGCAAGCATTAAACCAGGTTTCTGCGGAGAAGTAAGTGACTTAAAATGAAAAGCAAAATATTGCCTTGATTTTTTTTTCTTTTTGCAGAAAGTTGTTAATATAAAGTACTCCTTTATTCTGCTTTAGCTGGAAAAATTATGTGGCACACACAGAGAAAATTATAGAAGAAGATTGGAGAGTAGAAGTTAGGCACGATGCTTCAGAGATTTCTGTCATTGTAAATATCCAGGATGACTCTGATGATGATGATGATGATATTCCCCTCGCTGTTCCTATTCCCGGGCCCTCTGGTGTCTCTACTTAAGAGAGTTATGGTCAGTATCATTACATCTTCAATGCAGTATATTTCATTGATTTGCAAAAAGATTTGACAATTTTTTTATTCTTCTCAGGTGCAGAGTTGCAAGCTGCAAATCTGTGTTACACCATCATGGGCAAGTAAATGGTTATATTTAAGATGAAATATATTTTTACCATTATTACTTTGTTGTTATTTGTACTTTACAGGTGTCTCAGAGTCTTCTATGTACATCAATATTGGTAAAACTTTAATAAATTTTATATCAGAATTTAATTTTCAACAAACGTTTATGAAATAAGATGTATGTAAATTTTTATACTTCAGATCTTTAACATCAACAAGGACACAACTTCTCTTTCAACATCCAGATGAATTTCAAATAGTGACTATTGAAATAGTGTCAAATAATGACAAATAGCGAATACTTTGTAAATTTAGAACTGAAAAAACTACTAAAACTCAAAACATATGTTTGTGTGTGCGAATGTGGGTTTTTTTTGTTGGGGGAGACGGTCTGTGGTACCACTTCATGTTTACGAAATATTTTTATTTATATTTACTTTTCCTTGTGACTAGCTGTTTATATGTATTAGTTGAACTGAATGTACTCTTAATTCTCTCTGAAAATAAATATAGTGTACTTGAAGTAGTTAGAAAGCATGTGGACTGTAATGGTTTGTTGGTGATGGGAGTTGTAGTGTAACAAATGTTAGTCTTATGAAGGTGAAGAGCAGTGGGGGGGTTGAGAAAAAAGTTTAAAAGTCCTAACTGTGTATTTCTTGTATACAATGTAACAAATTTAATTTTATTCTATAGAATATGTAGTAGTATTTTATATTATATATTCATGATAAGTAGTCTTTATCTTTTATTATTATTATTATTATTATTATTATTATTATTATTATTATTATTATTATTATTTTCATGTTTAATTGTCTTTTTTATATTATATATTGCATTTATATTTATGTTTGGCCTTAAGCCACCATCCTGACAAGGTTTTATCTGGGTTTCTTGGTCGCTTAAGGTAGATGCCGGATGGTCCTTTGCTTGCTTCCCAGAAGTAATATAGCATTTTGCCCTCCTTATCAGTAGGTTTTGTAGGTATACTTCTCAGAAGACACAACCAGTCACATCATTATGTCTGCACATGTTAACTTCCTGTGTAAATTCTTTTTAGTAATTATTATATAATTCTAATTTTTTTTATTAAAAGGAAGAAATTTTTCAGTTATTTGAAGTTAATTTTTGATGTCTATGAACCAGGTATGTAAAATGATGTGTGAATGAGAGTATGTGAAGTAGTGTTGATTTTGAATGAATGGGTTGAAAATATATTCTAATAACATTCTTTCAGTCTCATCAAATATTAACTTCAAGTAGTAGAATATATCTTTCTAAAAAGAGTTAGAAATGCAGACTTAATGAAAAGTTTCATCTTTTGAGCAGTATTTTAGTTTCTTGTGTTGTAAGACATCTTAATGCAATACAATATTATAAATTATCAAATTAGGCTGTTAGGTCTAGTTTGATAACAAATAAAGTGTTATTGTATAAGATGTTACAATACGAACATTGTTTTATCCACTTTGTTAAAATTCAAATGTATAATTTTTTTTCAAAATCGACACAGTTTACTCCTCACTCAGGCAAATGTAGGCTGACACTCAAAATAGTTAATAGTAGGCCATGAACTGTTAGGATTTTTAGTATGTTATAAAAGGACTTGGGAAGCTCATTTTGATTTTGTACATTTTGACTTTAAATTATCAAAGTGGATAAAATTTATTGAACTTCAAATAGGTTTGGTGGAAATGTTGTATCCTTCAAATAAATAACAATACAAATAAAGGGAATTATTGTTCACTTATATGTTTGCTTTTTTATGTTACCATTATACCCATCTTCTAAATGACTTTTGTTTATAGATAATGAAGTTATTGAAGGTATGAAATGTTTCAATTTTCTTTCTAAGGTTAAAATTTGCTAAGTTATAATGAAAAACAATTTATCTTTCATTAATTTGATTATATTAACATTCTATATATCCTTTAAATGACAAGACTTCAATAATTCATAGCACTTGTTAATCTTAATTTTAAGAACCAACTATTGGTTTCCACATTTAAGAAATTTACCTGATGTTATTGATCAACCTGAGAATTCTGCCAAATTGTACTCTGAGAATATTTACTAACTTGTACCCTTTTTCCTACAGAAATCTTTGAATGTAATGTGAATATTTTCCAAAGTTGTATAATCAGGAGAACCCAGTATTGTAAAAAGAAATCAGCAAATGAATAGTAGTTTCATGTTAATTATACATAACTAACATGACAATAAAGCATTGTTTTACCAGTCAAGAATCACTGAACAAATAACTAACCATATCTATAAGTTAATGATCAATAACTGCCACAGGTATGTCACATCATGTCATGTCATGTCATAAGAACAATGTGAGAATGAAATAGCTATTACAAATATCTGGTATCATAATGCAAAACATTGTATAGTACATAAATTAATTTGAATAATCTGAACACGCAAGATCGAAAGTACCAACAAAATTCCAATAGTTTTTACAAGGCCTACGTGGGAGTTTTGCAGCATTATTCCCTATCATACTCCTGTCAGATGGTTTAATTCACTCAATCACACATGTTCTCAACAGCATTTCGAAATGTTTTGTAGCACTTCGAACAATTTTTCATCATTATTGATAGCGGAATTAAATTAATTTTTCGTGAAAACTGTTTCTAACCTCCATGCACTGAAATTACATTACAAATTACATTATAAAAAATGGGCCAGCTGTTAAAGCTACTCAGCTGACAGGCGGAAGAATATTTTTCGCATTGCGATGCGGTCCTCGGCGATGCTCATTTGTCATACAACCTGTCATTAAAATCGCTTACTGGCCTGAACCTTCTGTAACTGTAGTGAAATTGTCTTACAGAATCATCTTTTGACTTATAAAATGTTTATGAAGTACACGTGACGTGTCAACAATCCTTCTCTTTATGATTTTATTGCTATTTACCATGTTAGTAGCAAATGAGTCATTTATCGTTTATTTAGAGGGCAAGGTAAACACTTGCTTTCTATTATTAAAAAAGTTGTGTAAAAAGAAAGGCATTTCCAAACCTTAGGTTTTAGGAAGCATTGGCTCTGACTTCGTGTTTGAGTCCCGATGGGTTGGGGTTCCTTGGGCCTGCGGATTTTCTCCGGCCGCTCGAGAGAAACAATGAGCAGCTTTTACAGGTATTTTGTCTAATCCTCACTTGCAATATTTAAAGCAGTAACGGTTCAATTGCCTGAAATTTTTACTTCATAATATAGAGCATCAGTCAGTTAGCTACTGACCACGAAATAGATATGAAATTGTTCTTTCTGTATGTGAAACATTTTTCTTCTATAATTCTGAGCCGTGGAGGTGGAGGTGTCTGTTAGTGACATTACCGAGCGTTCGAGAAAACGAAAAGAAAGAAAAAAGAACAAAATCAAAAAAAAAAAAATCACGAAACATGAATCGTTCAAACTGTAAGGTAAGGAAGCCAACATATTTTTTAAAAATATGTAAAAAAATAATTGTTTCTTGATAAAAAGAGGAAAAATGAAGGCGCTATTTTTTCGCCAAACGTGTCAATGGATTTGTATAAAATTCTTTAAGTTGGGATATTCTGCCGGGTTTGGCCGTTCGGCCGCGTCGAGGGAGCGCCGACAAGGGTCGGGTGACGCAACTGCGTGGAGCGGGAAGGAGGGTGACGTGTTTTTCCGAAATTTCACTTTATGCCGCTCTTCTTAATTCGATTTGCATTAATGACACGGCGTTGGATTCAGGAAGCACGTAGTCATCGCGCTATAAGCCCACATTTTTTAATTTCTTCCCGGAACAATGAGACAAAATTTTTAATTAAATTTTGGAAATCTTTTTTGAAAAAAGGCTTTGTAGCATAAATTCTATTTTAAAAAAGAGTCCACTGCCGTTTACAGATCGAAAACCGGACAATTTGTTCAGACGTTTTCGGTCTAGTAAATTCCCTGTGATAGTGCTGCGATCTATTGATTTTTCCTATAAGTATTTTTCGGTACATTTAGCCTTAAGGAACGGCAACGGTCATGTTGCGGAGCCAACAGAATTTACGCACTTTGGCAGACACAAAGACTGAGATTATGGCAAATAAAGGCACATTCGAACTGTACCTATTTATCTCCGTAATAGTTATGGAGGGAACTATTGCATTTAGCATTCATACTATTACAGCAGGAACAATGTGTTAAATGTAATCAAAAGGTTGATGTTCTCACAGGTGGCCGTTCCAGCTAGTGCATTGCGGATGCACCTGTAACGTGGGCCGACTTGTCTGACCCTTCTGACGTTGCAGCGACAGAACACGACATAGCTATCTGGCTAGTGTCGAAAATCCTGCCAGCGTGCGGACTTAACCTTGGCTAGGATAGGAGCTCCCTATCATTCTCCTATGAACGAATCCATCTGCCATTATCTCAACCACTACACCAGCACCAAATTGCAATAAAATCTGTCACCTCCGCAACATGACCGTTGCGGCTTGTTAGACGTCCCCTCCCGCCGCTCCCCGCCCCTCCCGCTGTCGGACGGACGGAACCGGCGTGCCGGGACGTCCGTCCGGTGCGGAACTGGAATCTGGAACACAGAACTGGAATCCATGCATGACAGCGCTCTGAGCTTTTCCCGCGAGATCAACTTTTCTCAATCTGTATTTGCATAAGGGCTACTTGTACAGGGTAAAAAAATATCCGGACCGGTAGATATTTAATCGGATGTCGTATTATAATCGCAAGTGAAAAAGCCACTATTTTGAATATTTAAATAATGTTTATGGTAGATGTATTAACAGTTAATAAATGCTGAAAATATTGGACCACAAGTAAACCTTAATACAATATTCGTTATCCATATGACGGGGATTTTGAAAAACTATTTTTCTTTAACTTAAGTAAAATGGTTACTTACTTTAAAATAATTGCATACAATACTTAAGACCTGCGGACCGTCTGAACGATCGATATCCAGAGTTTGAAATTCCGTTTGACGTCATTCCGAATGTGTTCCGCGCAATCGCCTGGGTGTGCAAGAGCGCAGCAGCGAGCGGCGCGCAGTGGGCGCTGTGTTTGAACAAGCACACGTGCTGCGGCTCGGGGCAGCCGCTACCTGCGCGCCCGGGGCGGCGGGTGGGCGGGGCGCCGGCTCGTAAATATCGACGCCGATCGCGCGGCCGCCGATCGCCGATAATGGCTTCATTACCCCCCGGCGCTCGCGCCTCCCTCCGATTAGGGGCGGCCGCGCAATTAGGGGGCTGAGCAAACACCCCGAGACGCGCCGCGGCGCGCCGCACCGGACGGACGTCCCGGCACGCCGGCTCCCTCCGTCCCACAGCGGGAGGGGAGTCTAACAAGCCGCAACGGCCATGTTGCAGAGGTGACAGATTTTATTGCGATTTGGTACTGGTAGTGGTTGAGATAATGGCAGATGGATTCCTTCATAGGAGAATGATAGAGTGCTCCTATCCTAGCCAAGGTTGAGTCCCCACACTGGATTTTCGACACTAGCCAGATAGTTATGTCGAGTTCTGTCGCTGCCCGGAGGAGAATCTTAGAGACCCGCTGCTATGATCGGTAGTTTTTCGGGCTTTCTCCGATCAATACCAGGCGAATACTAGAGCAGTACCCTAACAAAGGGGCCACGGAACGCGCGCGACCTTTCCTTCCATTCCTTGTCCTATTCTACCTATATGCCCTACATTTACGGGACAACTGACCTTAAACGTTCTGGGGCAAGGAATCACTAATAATCAATCAATCCAGAATTGATTTGCACATCGATATTATGGAAACACTTTGTAAGTGGGAGGAACGTAAATAATAATGTAAATAATGTGAATAGTGGACTCCGGATGGTTGCAACACGAGTGATGAGAATGTATGTTCATAAATGATGTATATCAACAAGGGATACTCGAAAAAATTAGTTCCAGGTAAAAGGTGAGCAGAGCATGATTATGAAGAGTGAACTGGGTAGTGAAATACATAGTTTGTGCATTTTAAAGTGACCGATGTGTGGTGCACGAATTTGCATTGCAAGGGATATGATTCCCGGTGAAACTGGTTGTAGGGCACGATTGAAGTTAGGAGGAAGGGAAATGGGAAAGTGGTGGTGTGGTCGTTGACGTTCATTCCGTCCAATAACTGGCGACTTTAGAAAAGGAACATAATTTCAATAACATTTCCATATTTACGCTGTACTTCATTTACAGGATTAGCTGTCAAGTTTTAATAGCAAGGTGTCCCACCTGCGTACCGACAAGTTATTTACTGAAAAATCATGGACCTTTACCTTGTATTGTGAGCCACCACAAAGTGTGTGTATATATATATATATATATATATATATATATATATATATATATAGTGACGTCATGGGATTAGAAAACCCCATAACCCCATAATCAGCTACGAAAAGAGGCCCACAATCAGAGAGGAGTAGGGTACGCGGCGGAGCGATGGCTTGTATACGCGCCATCTACCGACAGCTTTTCGAACTCTAACGCCCGAACTAGCGAATAATGTTTTTCCGGGAGGTCACGAAAAGAGGAGAATATTCACCTCTCCAAAAATTTCCCCAGGCGCGAGTACAATAAGTATCGCGGCGCGCCTCGGAGGAGCTCTCTATGATTGCAGCAGCGACGGCGACTAGGCTGAGCTCTCTATGATTGCAGCAGCGACGGCGACTAGACTGAGCTCTTTTTGATTGCAGCAGCGACGGCGACTAGACTGAGCTCTTTTTGATTGCAGCAGCGACGGCGACTAGACTGAGCTCTTTTTGATTGCAGCAGCGACGGCGAGTAGACTGAGTTCTGAAGGCGATTGTAACACGATAGCATAGGAGTTTTTTTTAACTTTGTAGTTAAAAGTTAGCTTGAGAAGCGTATCAACGAAAGTGATGAAATTAAGAAGTGGTGTGCACGAACATTCTTCGCATTAACATTCACAATATTTGAGAGAACAAGTGAAGTGACTGTTTGATTTCGAAATAATTTCAAATTTGTAAAATTCCCGCAGAAGGACATTAAATAAATCCAGCATCTCATATCGCACGCTGAGACCACACACGCCCAAAGTGTGGTAGGTAGGCCGAGCATTTAAAGCATAACTTCAGCAACATTAATTACTCGAGGCTGGAAGCGCGAACAAACTTGTACGAGGCGCGGCAGAAGAGAAAGGACGACCCCAAGAAGAGGTAGGTGAGAAAGATTTGGACTGAAACGAGAATGGTACGAGTCCCGAGAACGGGAGAAGGGTGTGGAAATTGGAGGCTTGGCGGAGTTCACAGTTCGAGGGAAGGAAACTGGTAACGTCGTGGGACAGCAAGCGAAGACAAAGCGAAGACAAGAATGGCAACGCGGGGCTGCGAGCGGCAGAAAATCCCCTACAGGCGAGCGATGCGGAGCTGTTGAGGTAAAAGAACTGGCAACTTTTATGCGGCGATCAGTTAGGGAAAGAGAATAGCAGTAAATACACGACAATTCGTGTCAAGAGTGGATGAATAGTCCAGAATAGGTGGGAGAAGTATTCCGAAGGATGTGAGTGGCAATTTCAGGTTAATATACTGCGCGTGTTATTGAATTCATTCAGAGGCCATACCTTGTGCAATTTTACTTAAATAATTCATGATTTTCACGTGTTGTACAGTGATGTTATCTGGAAAAGTCATAGTTTATTGTATTGTGTTAAAAGTAATTGTTTTCTGTGATATGTAAAGGGGTCAGATTTAAGTAACGTGTAAGTTGCATTTTATCGTTTTTTATCTTTAAAGTTCACTGTGTTATAGTGAGTGCGAAGCCCAAGGCTAACACCTGTGAACGGAATACCTTAAAACAAGTGTAAAATCCATTTTAAAAGACGTGCACGAAAAACTAGAGAGTAGAAAGAGTAAAATAATTTGGAAGATGAAAATTCAGAAAGAGAAATGAGCAAATTATGAATTGTAGTTGGTGAAAATGTGCTCAGGCAGTCGAGGTGACGCCAATTTTTTTTTTGTTTTGCCTTGTTTTCTGTATTTTTTTCAGTGACCAACTACTTAAAGTGCATTATCCTGTTATGTAATTGTGTAACTGAAATTTTTCATTGAATATATGCTCATTTTATTCGTATTTTATCTGATTGATTTTGTCAAGGGTTCAGACCTTTCTCATACCCAAAAGATCCTTCCTGAGAATTTTACTCTCGCTTCACGAGCTTTCATACTATCACGCCCACACCACGTGAGGAAGGTAGTAGGTGGGTGTGTTAGAATATATAGGGTGAGATACCAAAATGACGAACCATTGTTATTATGGAAATGTCATTTTATTGGACATAGATTATAGGGATGTCAATAAACGATCGCGAGGGGGTCGCTATGTGACAAATAAACAACCAGCGTTAAGGATCATTTTCGATAGGTTGAAACGACAGAGCAGAGGTGGGAATAAGCATTGTTTTGAGAGAGAAAAAAGAGATACAGGGTTCGGATTCTTCCGAATTTTTAGAAGAACTTTCATTCGCTAGAGCAACGCGGTGATGAGCGGGTCGGCTCTTGAGATATTTTTCTAGATCGAGGAAAGACTGTAATTTTCAGTTGTATAAAGTTAACTATGGTTTCTTATATTAGGATAGAGCGTTCTTGTAAGAAGAAAACTATGTATCTAGGCGTCCACCCGAGACGTTAGTGAGGGAAGTCACGGATTATATTAGTATCGCCGGGAGAATTTGGAACCAGACACGAAAATTAGGCGAGAACTTTATCCAGAAGCAAGATTCTGCTGCGTCGTCGAAGGATCAACGGGGCGCCATCGAACGAAGAAGTGAAGAGCGCGCGAAGACCCACGAATCAATAAAAAGGTTTTATAACTAATATAGAGAAAACTGGTCATGACCAAAGATGAATTCATTTTGATTATCAATATAATAAATTACCATTTGTTAAGTTGAAAGAAAGGTGATTATCATTGTTCGTTACGTGCAGTCGAGCATTTTAATAAGATTTTCATATTTCTCGCTACTCCGTATGGATTGCAGATTGAATAATTGGTTGCAGAATAAGAAGCAACAATTATGAACTTCGAACCCCAATTAACTGAGCTAGCACAACATAATTTTGGAAGAAGAGATATTTAAATTACGTAGGAATCATTAGGTTTCAAGTGTAACCTTTTCCTAGCGCCCAAATTACATTTATCAGAAATAATTATATTTCAGAATGTCCCTCGATGTGGGGCTTGTTTTAAATAGAAAGACGGGGCTTGTTTCAAATTGGCACCAGTCAACGTCGGGCATGTTTCAATATATATATATATATATATATATATATATATATATATATATATAATATTCAACAAATGTTATTGTTTCACTTTCAATTTATGAATGTTGGTTTGGTACTTTCGCATACCTATGCTTATAAAGGCCTTTTTAATGCATGCCTTTTTTGTTACATAGAAATCATTTATCGGGAATAATTCACCCAACACGACCCAAATAATGACATCGTGAGGTAACCTCGCGTAATATGATAATGCAGAAGACTAGAACTTTCGTTTGTCGGCGCCAGTTCTTGTTTTGTAGGCAATTCCTGCGGTGGAGGAGAGTGGCAAATTGAACCTGATGGCAAGATGCGGGCGGATGGACGGAAGGGGAGTGCAAAGAACCGAAGGCGACGCTGTTCCGCGCGGTGCCGCGTCATTAGCGAAAGAAAATCGCAGCGCTTGGGGTCACGCCCCCTCCACCGCCCGCACTGTCGTCTTCCACGCCGCCGCGTGATCTGCGGTTTGGCACCGGGGCCGCAGCGCGACGCCTTCCTGCGATTACTCCTCGAGATTCGACGCGATATATGCGATCGTGTGGGTTCGGTCGATCATTCGGGGTCCCTTCGTCCTGAACAGCTCTTTCTGCGCGACCCAATCGTTGAGAAAATTCCACTCGTTATCGACGGTCTCCCTTTCTTCCCTTTGAAGCGTAATTGTTGTGCTGGGTTGCCCTTTCACACAGTTGTGGATTTTCTTTCTTTGATTCGACGGAAATGCGTCAAATCGATTTTTACATTTTTCTCGTATTGTCATGGAGGATTGTTCGAAAGCTAAAGATCAGATCAAAGGAAATTATTTTTTATCGATGTTCGGCAATGTTTTTTATGGTATGTCATGCACCGACAATACAATATTACAAAACACCAGAAAAATTGCTTAATTTAATGCATTTCGGAATCGTCCTCGGCTTCACAGAGGTAATACTCCCTAATTCTTTTACATCTCTTTAAGAAAAGGAACAGAAAGTTCCGCAACACATTATTTCATTTTTAGGAACGTAGATTCTCACTCCAAAATCAGGTCAACAAAAGAGGATGATCTACCCCTCCTTCAGGGAGACAACCTCTCATACATAACGGTGGGAATGGAGTAACACATTTCTTCACGACATGTGGATTGTCACCTAGATTTCCTGGAGCTCGAAATTGGCCATGTGCGACCGTGTCCGAGGAAACGGAAAAGCGCGGTGAATAACACCACCAGTCTCCCACCCTCCGCGACTGCCCTCGCATGGCCGATCGCTTTCGAGAGGAGCGGTCGCCACACGATCCGGTGTCGTGGGAACGTGCTTAATTGTCGGCTTCCTTCATTCCCCCGGCTCCGATACTGCGCACCGCCCCGATGAGTTTTACGCCACAAATTAAATTACTCGATCACTATACTCGCGCGCGGATGCGAGTCAGGAACAGAACGACCCCTCGCTCCCGCCTCTGCCCCTCGCGGGTCCCCACGCATCGCACGGGCCCCCTCGCCCCCCCCTGCGTGGAGGTGTGAACGCACCATAACGAGATGGGCGGGGTCGCCCCTCTGCAACCAATCGACGGAGCCCGAGGAAGCGGCCAAACCACAACCCCAAAGGGGCGACGAACAACCCGTTAGGGATGGTGTGTAAAATTGTGAGTTCAAATTAGCCCCCTTTTAGGAAACGGCCTCAAAATGTAGGTCTGGAGAGTTTTCTGTAGTTGATGAAGTCATTGGTGGTTTCTTTTTGCGGTGGTGTTCGAAAATAATCACTGCATCGAAATTTGATCTCATTTCCGTTCCTGTTAAAGTTAGTAAAAACTAACTTTACATATATTACATATACATATTAAATATACATATATTATATATTTTTTTATTATAGAAATTATATATATATATATATATATATATATATATATATATATATATATATATATAACCTCATAACTTCTAAGCGGTTCAGGATATCAGCCTTTACATCAGTCGCCGTTGGGGGAAGGTAGCCTTTGCGGCATCGATACTGTTTTGTGGAGAAAAGAGTGTGAGAGGGGTGGCCGCGCAGGATGAAGGCGTAACTGCAGAAATGCATGGTCTTGACACGAAAAAGTATGAACAAACGTCAATTTTAACGATAATAATGAGAGATTTTTTCCCATTTGTTTATCTGAATTGAACTTTTTTGTTCTGAAATTTCAAATCAACGATAATCGAAAAGAACGAAATAAAAAATATTGTAGAGAAATCAATAATAATGATGATGATAATAATAAAATAGTAATAGTAATAATAATAATAATAATAATAATAATAATAATAATAATAATAATAATAATAATAAAGGTCATTTTCAATTTTACAAGAATCGAGCTTACTGCAGAAACAAGGCATTTTAAAACATCGGAACCGAATGAATATTTAAAGATTTTCATTGTAATTTCTCGACTAATTCATGAAGTAATAGATAGGTATACATTTTTTCGGATTATTTACTGTCAATAACCTTCCTATTTAAACATGTACAAAAAGAACAAAGCAATAAAAATTTTGAAATCCGGCACGTAACAAAAATGCCAATAAATAGGCTCATGCCACGCCATGAACTATAGAATACAAGAGAGAAGGAATATTGGTAGACAGAAGAAAGATGGATGCCGGAACAGATCACAGGACCTAAATCTTGTTGCCAAGTGGAAGACAAAAACTTATAAATCGATGTGCATCAAGAGCAAATAAAGCTGGGAGGGAGTCATTCCCCACTTAAGAATTTCATTGGACGCAGAGGATTGGTCAGTCCACGTCGTTCTCCCGGTCTTATTGCGTCGTTTCTTCGTTGAACCAATTTCCTCTCCATCTTCGGCCCATTCGATAACTATTGGAAACGATGGCTGGGCCGGAAACTGCCTCCTTCCACCTGATTGCTTCCGGGGGGCGCAAGTGCGCCTGCCCCAGGCTATCGGCGCCGCGCCATCGGCCAGCCCTGCTTCCGGCGATCAGGGTGCTTCACGCGGCCGCTTGCCGAACCTCGCTTCCTGCTCTTTCGTCCCGTCAGAGAGGCTCCGCATTTTCATTGGGCGGGACGAATAGTCAGAACTATAATTTGAAGGCATACTTATTATTTGTTCGTTATATTTACCTGCCACAATTGCTTCAAAGCGTCCTTAATTATGCATTTTTCGTTTTCAACGAAAGTGTGTTTGAAGATTACTGCGAATTTTGAATTTTCAAAATCCACTTCTATTTCTATTTTCGGTATATAAGCCGATGTGATATAAGCCACGTATGTGCATCAAGGCGATGCTAATTTCATTTTGGCATTCACAGTTAAATGGAAATGACAATTGAAGGACTCAGAAGAACAAGGGACTATCCCACATTTTTTGTGAAATTGATTTATTCCCATTGTATAAAACTTCAAATATTATTCTTTGATATAATATTTTATTTAAATCCAGTATGGGCTTACATGCAAATGTACTGTGTCTAAAAGTTTAGAAATGTACTGACTACCCTGAATATTTCAGAACAATGTCAGTCACTTGGTCTACTAGAGAAGAAAAAATAAACATGATTAATGTTTGAGCAGCAGAATTTTATTATTTCATGTATATTTTCGAACATTGAAGATTATTGAAAGTTTTTTAAGTGTTCTTTAAAATAATGCGAATAGGCACTAACGATACGAAGTCCCCTTGACAAAAAGTACAAAACATTAGAATAAGGATTTTTTGCCTATTATTATTCGCAGGTGTGTTTTCATTATCCTTAAACATACCTCCCAAATCCGCTATTGTAAAAAGCATAAAATTGCTTTCTATCCCCCAAAAAACTTGTTTCTGTTTTCCGAAAGACGACCCGATGTGTGTAAGTAGCTAGACCCTCAAATGCAGCCGCATCCTGGGGGTCATAATGAAGATGCGGTGAACCACGCAATGGAAAAACAAAGGGAAGTGCCGGAGCAGGATGGAGGAGTCGGGGGCGGAGCGGGGGAGGAGTGGAGGGGGCGGAGGCGGACGGCGCCGCACCCTTAACCCTGCGCGGCCGCCCCGCCCCCGAGTAATGAGGGACGCAGCGGCAGCATCCGCCGGCCCAGTATCCTTGAGAACTTGGGAAGGCACAGGCTTCAACAGAAGTATCAGAGCTGTCGAATGTGCATTTTGTTACCACCAACTATCATAAAACAAGTAATTCCTGAACATTTACCAATCAATGAAGATATTAAAATTTTCAAGACCACTTATACATTCACTATGAACATAAACCAAACAGTAAATTCTGCATACATGTCTAGAACTCTTTATACTTAAGAAAAATAATTTAATGGATTTTGGGAAGTGGGTGTCCCTTATTTTCCGGCTTCAAAATTTTTTGACGCTCATCCTTTACTTTTGTTTGAATGACCTTAAAACATGCTTATTCAAAATGTTGTTGAAATCGGAGCATTCTACCCCTGTCGACTTGATCGCGAACTTGCATGACGGACAAGTCCAAACCTACCACCCACCGCAGAGTCAGCCCCGAGACTAACAGTATAAGAATTTTAATTCTTATTTTAATACGCACCTGTTTGCAGATCTCTAATCTAACATAATGTCATATGTTAGTGCCATTACCAGTGCCGAGGAACGTGTGTTTTTAATAGGAGATAATATTAATTATTAATATAAAACATCAAATAACAGGTCAATTTACCATCAAATAAACAAGCACTTCAAGTATTATATTATAACATACAGGTAGTAAAATTAACAGTTAGTGCAAGTGCTAACCTTGTGGTTCGTGAGTGCTTGTTATATAAACCAAGAATTCCAACAAGAGCTAATTAACATTGTTCGCAAAAAACGTCTTAACTTGTATTCGGAGTGGAGAAAAGTACAAAAAACAACAAAAAAACGCAAACAAGAGTGAAGCTATTTTTAAACATCGTGAAGAGGAGTTTAGAAATAATTTGAACCATCTATTTGAAAATGCACATCTGAATACTTTACAAATGATTAGGGCTACGTTGAAGTTCACAGGGAGTATTTACTTCGGCCGAGAAAGCCAGGACAAATAAGCTATCTTGCACGAGTAGATCAAACTCTCGCCGATAAAGAAGAAAAGGCGAGAAAAAGAGATTATGTTAATTACACATTGGACATTCAGCTCTAGGTACTGTGAAGTTCGCAGTGTGGAGCCATTGCGTGTTTTTTTTTTATCGCGAGTAAAGGTTTGTGAACATTTGTTACGAAGAATTCTAACAGATACGCGAGTACAGTTACGTACTGTATAAACTGACAACCATCCGCATTGCGGCTGACCTGCAGTCACAATGAATCCTATCGATATTAACACAAACATAACCCAACTCACACAAGAACGATCTACAGTATCACAAGAAAAGTCTTACGTAAGTGCAACTATTGGCTATGTATTCCAATCATGAGAACAAGCAGTGATCATTAAAGCCTATGAAGGTATTACTATTAGAGACTACGTTAATAAACTAGCCACCTTAGTGAATTCTAACGACATTAGATTCGTGTCACGTATCTTAAACAATAGAATATGTGTTTTCCTCTGAAGCAAAATCATAGTAGAAAATTTTTACAAAGAAATACCAAACGTTAAATATCAATAATCACGAACTGAATATCAGGCTATTTGTTAACAAATTTAAGAGAGTGATCATATCTAATGTATGTCCTATAATTCCTCATGATATAATCCAAAAAGAATTTTCAACCAGAAATATTCAAGTCACTTCAAACTTATCATTCATTCGGGCAGGAATCTCTGAACCTGGTTTTGCACACATAATGAGTTTTAGAAGACAAACATTTATTGCATATAAAAACTTCCAGAATCTACCACAATTCTTTATGATGGAACAGTTTACAGAATTTATTTCTTAACTGATGACTTGACATATTTCCTATGTAGACAAACTGGACACCTCAACTAGAAATGGAAATAACTGAAAACACCTAGAAGTAGTAGATGAACAAACCGAAATTAAAAAGCTTAGATTAGATAATACTTACTTCCCAACAATACAAAAAAGAGCCCTCCCATCAGATTCATCAATAATAGAACCAGGCAAAAATAAAATGAAAATCCTAATACTGAAGCATGAAGACAACCAAAAAAGAAAAAGTCACAGGAAAGATATGAAGAGAATGGTACCTACCCAAGAAAAGTCGTGTAATAATTCATTAGAAGACCTTCTTCCTCCTATAAAAGGAAAAATGGATAGTAATACACACACATATCCTCTTACTTAGAACTAGAGCCCGGAAGTTTGGCAAAATGCCTTTTTGTTATTATTACGATTTTAACACTGTTAACAATAGGAGTCACTTATATGTGCTTATGGAATCATTTTAGAAGATTTTCATTTTGCCTTTTTTTGCCTATTTTAGGTTTTTCGTCATTTTTTGCTTTTTGCTATTTTTTTCTCTTTTTACCCTGGCACCGATTTCTATAGTATTGGAAGCCATTTGTTATATCGTTTTCTATCGGTCTGCAAGCCAGAACAATTCGCGGTCATCGTTGTGTTTTGTCTTTCTCTGCAAGCGGGGGCATGGTATCAAAAAGGAAGTGTTGAACTCGGGCTCTAGGGTCAGGAAGTGTTAAAAGCCGCTGTGAGAAAGCGAGACGATAGGAACCTTCGATTTCTTTCACTGACACTCACAGGCTTCCTTTCGCCACGAGGGATTCCATCCCACACTACTAAAGCAGAGCGCCTTGGTGGTCCTATATGACATGCGATACGGCCCGGCTCAATGGCGATTACGCGAGTTCGAAGAACGAAAGTAATATCAGTGTTTTCACTGGTGCCATTTGAAGATTCAAAAGAAAATATTTCAGTTCGTTCTGTTACTTCATAGGAATAACATTGTGTTAAAAAAACATCGTATTAATAATGCCGAAATTGAGCGTGCCGTTAAGTAGTAAGTTGCATCGCTATGTGCGTGAATTTGGCGAAGATGTATTTTCCACCAATGGTGCTATTCTGTTTTGCAAATTGTGCGGGAAAGCTGTCAACTATGAAAAGAAGTACTTCATTTCTCAGCATATGGCAACAACAAAACATAAATCTGGAATCGCGAAGAAGAATGGAAAAAAGGAACAACAGTTAATTTCGGCGGTGGAAGCAACATCCAGTAGACAGTCCCAGTTTTCTCTCGATCTGTGCAAGGCATTTATGGATGCTGGTATTCCTTTTTGGAAATTGGAAAATCAGACGTTTAGACACTTTTTAGAAAAATATACGAAAGAAATGGTACCATCAGAATCTACGTTAAGGAAAACGTATCTGACCATCTGCTATGAAGAAACTTTAAATAGAATTCGTGAAGCAATTGGTGATAAAAACATTTGGATTTCCATTTATGAAACTACGAACGCTACAGGACGCTATCTAGGTAATGTTGTTATTGGAACTATGTAACCGACTTACTGTGAGTTCTCAACTTTTCTTCTTACATCTGAAGAATTAGAGAAAGCTAATGGTACAACAATTGCTCAATTATTTACAAATTCCTTACTACTTCTGTGGCCTGAAGGCATACGCCATGATAGAGTTCTACTTTTCATCACTGACGCTGCCCCGTACATGAAGAAGGCAGCCAGAGCACTGAAAGTACTCTTCCCGAATATGCTTCATGTGACGTGTTTTATCCACGGACTTCACAGGATTGCTGAAGAGATAATATCTTTGCATCCTACGATAGACAAGTTGATTTCGAATACTAAAAAAGTGTTCTTGAAATCTCCTTCCCGTACCCGGATTTGCAGAGAAGAAGTGCCAGGATTAGCTCTTCCTCCACAGCCGATATTGACTAGATGGGGAACATGGATATCCGCTGCTGCGTATTACGCAAATCATCTAGACAAAATCCGCGACGTATTTAAGGTTCTACCAGAAAATGAAGCTGCATCAGTTCGTGAAGTGAAGAAGCTTTTGAGTAATGCAGAACTAAACAGTGAACTTGCGTTTATCCTCGCACATTATGGAAAGTTGCCTCAGATAATTGGAAATCTGGAAAAAAGGGGCGAAAATCTTGTGTCAGTCATGAAAGTCTTTCAAGAAACATTAGAGAGTTTAATGCAGGTGCCTGGAGAAAAAGGTTTAACTGTAGCACAAAAGTGCAAAAGTGTCGTTAGCGTGAATGAGGATTTGGAAAAACTGAAAACAATTTGTAGTGTTCTGAGCGGTGTACCTGGAGTTGATATTGATATGACTCCAAATTCAATAGCCTGCTTTATTAATGCTCCCATTTCTTCGGTTGAAGATGAAAGGTCATTTTCGGCCGTGAAGAATATTCTTTCGGACAAACGGTTAAGTTTAAATGTAGAAAATATGAAGAAATATTTAGTAGTTATGTGCAACCCAGAAAACAAAGATCAAGTTTCCATGTAAATGTTTATGTATGATTCAGTGTTAATATAAAAACTAATTCACTTGAATCATAACAAAATTATTTTCACTTCATTTCCTTTTCTATTATCATTTGTAAGATTTGACATGATTTGACATGATTGACATGATTTGACATTTTTCTGTACTAGAATGTACCATAGCTAGAATAAATGCCTTTTTAGTGCCTATTTTCGTAAAAAATGCCTTTTTGCCTGGCTATTTCAGCTGAAATAAATGCCTGAACGTCCGGGCTCTACTTATAACCAACTGATAAACTTCATAGGCTGGTTCAAGCAACTGGTTCAAGCAACTGGTTCAAGCAACCAAACTTTATTAGCAAACGATTTTATTTATGATATACAATTTATTATTCATATGATGTCCGACACATACCCTAAGGTTACAGAAAAATTAATAATAGCCCGATTTACGAGAATTATGAACAAGTTAAAAGAAGCACTTCAACAGAATCAGGAAACTAATTCTGAACTCTCTGAAAAAACCGTCTCAATGTAAATCATTCAATGGAATTGCAATGGGTTCTATGACAGATTACTTTATTAAGGTAGTAAATGACAATAAACCACAGATATTTTGTTTACAGGAAATAAATTCCAAAGGAAACCATTCTGGAAAAACTTTCAGGACACAAGTCATCTCCCAAATCTCTAGATGAATCCAATAAAAAAGTATGAAGATAACTCAAATGATAACCCACTAACTTATAACCAATTGAAAAATTTCATTGAAAAAGCAAAACCCAACAGCAATAGCCAGTGAATTTTCATTTGATATTCCATGTATTATCCCAATAATGGCTGAATTATATACATTACTTATAGAAAGGTCAATTAAGTAATTACAAATATTATGAACAAGTTGAAGAGTGTACAAGAACAAATAAATGAAGTGACAAGAGAGGCTTCTGAATAATAACTAGACATGAATATCATACAATGGAACTGTAATGGTTTCTATACCCGTTTACCATCCCTAAAATTTTTAGTTAATTATAACCTCCCTCAGATACTATATTTACAGCAAACAAACTTTATAGACAATTAGGCTAGTACCTGGTTATATTACATCTTTTTGCAATAGAAATGATGCTTAAATGCTTCTGGTGGTGTAGCTATCCTTGTTAAAAGTGATATTTATGTACATGAAATTCCTCTTCAAACTACTCTTGAAGTCGCTGCTGTCTAGATTAATATTATCTCCAATATTAATGTATGTAATATTTATATCCCCAATAGGCAGGACATGATGTCTATGAACTTGATAATATTCTCCTACACTTACCCAAACCTTTTATAATAGTAGGAGATTTCAACAGTTACAATAAATTATGGGGATCTCATATCACAGACAGAAGGTTTAAAATCATTGAAGATTGGTTAGATAATCATAATGACCTTACTTTATTAAATAATGGTCCCACCCATTTTCCCTAGTAATGGAACTGAAAGCAACATTGACCTTAGTTTTGCCTCAAATGACCTTGCAGCCAGAATTGTATGGTCTACCAACAATTACCTTTATGACAGGGACCACCACAGGGACCACACAGGGACCACCAAATTCATTAACATGGTTTTTCCCGACTTAGATATGTTCCCCAATCTGAGATGTGAGCCTAAATGGAACAAGCTAAATGGCAACTATTCCAACATTTCATTAAGTCCAATATTGCAACTCTAAATCAACCAATCAACCTGAACTCTCAAGAGGTTAACAGATTTGTGCAAGACTTCACTTCACTTATTCTAGAAGCAGCAAGAACTTCCAAGGAAGACCCATGGTAGAATGAGCAATGTACTATAGCCATTAAAAATAAAAAAGGGCATACAGGAAATTTAAGAAAAACAAAACCATTGTAAATGGTATTGCTTACAGGAAAGCAAGAGCTTTTGCAGACTTACTCTCAAATCCACAATGATCAAATCATGGAAATAGTTCACATTTTCCATGACACATCAATCTGCTATATCATAGATATGGCATAAAGTAAAAGCCATTAGTGGAATAAATATTCTCAGTTTTTATAGATATCTTATTGACAGTACTGGCTTAAAACATGTTGGATCTCAAGAAGTATGTAACCTTTTAGCAAACACTTTTGCTCAAAATTCAGATAGGAATAAATACCCCTCCCCCAAAATCCCTATCTACAAGCCCCTCAAGGAGAAATTTAGATAATCAAAACATTATACTATTAACTAAGGAGAATAACGAATACTACAACAAATCATTCCTTATGGAAGAACTTCTTTACATAGATCTGAGCAGAAATTCTGCACCTGGACCCGATAAGGTCCCAAACGGTTTTTTGAAGAACCTTCCTGAAGGAGGACTCCAGTATTTACTAAATGTTTATAATCACATCTGAACTGAACAACAGTTTCCCGACCCAGAAGCTATAGTTATCCCCATACCCAAACCTAACAAAGATCATACTCTATCCACGAATTACAGGCCAATTTCCCTAACAAATAACATCTGCAAGATATTAGAAAATATGGCTTGTCGCCGCCTGAAATGGATATTGTAAAATCGCAACTTAGTCACGCCATACCAAAGCGCCTTAAAAACCTTCAGATCGACAAATGATCTGGTAAATGTCGATACTATAATATGTGATGCCGTAGCTATGAAAGAACATGAAGTGGTGGTTTCAATGGACATTGAAAAAGCATATGAAATGGTATATAAAGAAAGACAATCCATTCTTGCTATATCCCATATTAGGAAATATGTTGGCATTCATTAACAATTTCCTTAAAAACAGATACCGTAGGGTCACAATTCTAGAGACTTCATCATATCTTACTGAGATGATGAATGATTTACCACAAGGATCTGTGCTTAGTGTTCTATTATTCCTCCTAGCAATTAATGAAGCAAGCAGTTTAATACAATACCCAGTAAAAATATTTCTTTATGCAGATGATATTACCTTCATATATAGTGGTAAAAACCTTAAGGTTACTAAAAGTATTATGCAAGAATAAGTAGACAGAACCACCAACTTGTCAACCAATGCCTTCGAGACAGTCTCTGACAGTCTTCGAGATACTCAATTACTATCTCGAAGACTAAATCAGAGTTTATAGTGTTCACAAGAAGACGAAATGAAGATAATGATAAAGCTGTTCTTAAACTGGATGATCACCAATTGAAAAGGACTTATGTGTGCAAAATTCTGTGTATACTATACGATTCTAAACATTCGTGGAAACAGAATATATCGGCTCCTAATGTTGAATGTAAACTGCAGGTGTTGCAGAATGGCACATACTTTCTCGTAGTGTAGTTTTCTTATTTCCTTGGTGTGGTTGTGTGTTGGTTTCTTATTTCCTTGGTTCCTTGGTGCTTTAAGGTTTTGCTCCATTCTCAACGCAGCTGCCATCTATCGTCGCCTAAAGTACTATTTTATATGATCTCCCCTTTTTGCTTCCCTAGTAGTACAAACGAAATATTACTTCAAGAATATTAAAGAAGAGTAAAACCACGTCCTAAATAGAAATTTTCATTGAAAAATTTAATGCGGTTTTTAACAAAATGGCGATTAAGCACTACTGTAGATGCGAAATTTAAAGCCCTTCTTCACAAGAATCTATTTAGTTTTCGAAAAACTTCATTTAATGTCATTTGAAGCACTTCCACTCACAATTTTAATAATGCATACAAATCGATGAAAATGTCCGTATAAACGGATTCAGAGGTATTTACAAAAAAATACATTTGTGTAATTTTTGAAGAAAAAATGAATAAACCAAAATGAACTTTACGTCATATTAAACAGAGCATATATCAGTATCAATTGGAAAAATGTGAAGAAAAAAATTGGAGCCTTTTTGAAAAATGGCGTTTGAGCATTTCTCAAAATGCGGAATTTTGAACTCATTTGTGAAAACTATTGAGTTTTCGAGAAACTTTATTTGAAACTTTTAAAGAACATGTATAAGTAAATAAAATACTGTGAAGAAATTGCCTCTATAGTAAGTATTACCGACGTGAGAGTCATGTCAAAAAAATTACAATTTTGTAATTTGTGAAAAAACAACAACAAAGGAATAGAGCAATATGGCGTTTATGTCATCGTATAGCGTTCGTTTGACACTAACCGATTCAAAAATTTGATTAAACAATTGAAGCTATTTTTGAGAAAATCTTGTTATTGTAATTTTTTAAAATTGCACATATTGCATGCTCTATTGCACGAAAACTACTAACACTCCCGAAACAATGTACATGATATTATTGAAAAAACTGTTTATGCACAACAAATTTTATTTGAAGGAAAAATCTCTATCTTCAATTTTGCAGTTGTAGGAAGACGCCGAACAAAATTCAAATTTTGCAATTTTCAAAAATTCAGAGTTAACGGTAAAAATCAGACCAATACCAACTTAATAAATGCATTTTACTCTATTCTTACATGAAATTTAAAGAAAAAATTTGGAGCCGCTTTTCAGAAAATTTTGAAAATGTTCGGGGGGCTTCATGTAAAGTACCCCCAAATTTTAAAAAATTGTTCTCAAAATTTCAAAGGTTCTACTACAGCCAGATCGACGTAGGTTTCTTCAATTTGAAAAAGATCGTACCTGTGGTTTATGGGCTAGTAGTGTTCACGGACGGACAGACAGACGGACAGAGACGGACGGACGGACGGACGGACGGACGGACGGACGGACGGACGGACGGACGGACGGACGGACGGACGTTTTGCTTCCAATTGGTATTTCGGCATCAAGAACCCACAAAAAAGGGATTCTGCCTACACCACATGTTAGAGGGTTTTTTTTCTTAGTTTGGCAACTGGTTTAATGCACTTCTTCGTCACCAGAGCCCGTGAATGAATTTTTTTCCGCCGAAAATTCCCCGTATTTTTGCGCAGCATTACATAACTTTCTCTATACTACGTATATTACTCCGTACATACGTACTACGTATACGAGAAAGTAAAAACGACTTAATATGATCAAAAAGTTATCTTCCATCAAATGCGGAGCACAAGTCGAATGCTTGCTCAACATATATTAGGTTCTGATTCAATCTAAGCCATATTACGGGACAATAGTCTACAGCTCAGCTTCAAAAAAGGTTGTGAATACCCTAAATCGTATGATCAACAATGCAAGCCGTGTAAGTCTTGAAGCTTTCAGAACCAGTCCATGTAACAGTCTAGTTGTAGAAGCAAGACAACTACCATTGGAATTGAGAAGAAACGTTCATAACCTCTGCCTATTCCACATTTAGCATTCCCCCCAACCCTAGTAATTCAATTATCTTTAACAATCTTAAATTTAGCATATATGAATCCAGCTTACAGCTCATATTACCGCTCAGATATAGACTCCCTTAATAGACAGAAAAAATCAATATCGCCAAACCACTTTGCATTCCAAGGCGCAATCATCCTATCCCACCCTGGCAGAACTTTAATATCACAACTAACACCGACCTCGTAAAAAACCCAACGAACATCACTGAACCTATTGGTAGGCTACAAGAAATAATATCTACACTACTCCAAGAATACAACAATTACTACCAAGTCTACCCAGACGGGTCTAAACGTGACAGTATTGCAGGCTGTGCTATACCAGTTTTCAATTAATAAATTGACTCTCACCGCCTCCCGGATTACTTCTCCATAGCTACCTGTGAGGCATGGGCAGTCTTTCAAGCCATTGTACTTAGCGTTACGACTCTAAAAGACACTCCCGTTGCATTTTTTCAGGCTAGCTATCTACTCAGAGTCATTGAGAACAAATTCACTTCCAATCCAATTATCCAAAAAAATCAGGAGATCCTAGAAAATCAAGCTGTAAGTGGGACCCATATAGAAATAATATGAATCTCCTGGCACAAAAAACTCATTGGCAACGGGAAAGCTGATGCAGCCGCTAAAGTAGCCACATCATTTACATCCGCCGACAACCAAATTCAAGGCACTTTCCAAGATTTCAAAAAGTTTGTAAAATACTCCTGCCTCAGTAATTGATCAGCTGATAGATTCTGTATACATCCTTCAGCAGAGGCACTTGACCACAATACCCGAAGAACTCTCTATTAATAAATCTTCTTTTCTTTGAATCAGACACAAGAAGAGAGGAGAACGTTAAGAAACAGATAAATCGGCTTTCAAGAGTAATTTATCTGAAATTCTCATTGTTCATTGGGATGGTAAACTGTAGTCTGCATTAAATGCCAGGGACCCACAAGAAGAAAGACTTCCAAATGTTCTTACATTTGGGGACAGTCAGCAACTCACTGGCTTTCCAAAATTGCGGAACTCTTCTGGTAAAGAGCACACTAACGCTGTTTGGAATGTGGTTTCGGGGACATGTACAAATTCTTTGCTCTGACACAACTGCATCGACCACTTGACGTTTTAAAGGAGCATGTGTAGTTCTTGAAGAAAATTTGGACAAGGTTGTTCTTCCCGTGTCATCACATATACGAAATTATTTTACAATGTGCGTTTGAATGTAAAATATGTGATGTAATTCTTAAAAATGTCTTTCAGTGTTTGTAACTGTTTATGTCAAATTGTAGTTTCAGTGTACAGCAGCAGTAAAAACTCATTGTCAAGATATCTGCTTTTCAAAAGTTCTAAAATCACATGAAAGGATAGAACCCACAATTTAAAAAGTAGCTAAAAAATTAGACACTGTATGCGGTATAATGGTATTTATTAGAATGATTCTGATTGTCATGTCATGAGAGAGAGAGAGAGAGAGAGAGAGAGAGAGAGAGAGAGTGTATAATATATTTAACATGTATCAGTAGTTTTCCACTGACTTTTCCACAACAAAACCAATTACCTCTTACATTCAAATTTCGCGCTCAAGTCCGCACGAGTTAATGTCGGCCCATGGAGATGAAATTTTATTTTTCAGTAAATTTGATCCAATGGAAAATATTTAGGGCATGAGCCCCTAAAAAGTAGCAAAACAATATTTGCCATATAAGGAACACCCTAGTGGATATGCATGTGTTTCAAAAAGACAAGTTTTTCATCAAATGTTGGTAAATCCAGTGGATAATATGGAAAAGTTCTACACTTTACTTCCATTAAAAAAACCTTTTGGTTTGTCTTTGAATTACGCTGCTTTAGTTTTCAATGAACTCATATTTTACTCATACTGAATAAGCCTATATGATTTCAATAATGGTTGGTGAATTATATGCAATAGGTGGTAATTTAATTACGAAATGAAGAAACTTTTCAAAATATAATCACCAGAGGTATGAATGGTGACATATCAAATATTCTCCTGAAATTTACTATTTAAAGTGACTTATCTTACTCGGGTGTGTTAATATATCATTGATTCGGACTATTAATTGATAATAAACAAACAAATCAATTAACATCGGTGCCTCGATCCTCTGCAAGGAGTATATGTCTTTTCAAACAACCAGTACACAGAATGTCGCTAGTATTGCTTCCATCGGCACGCTTCAAGATAATACTTGTATACAACAGAATGCCGAAATTCTTAAAAAGAATAACCACCATATACAATCTGCAAGTGATAATTCCTGGCTTATATTATCAAAACAACTATGGGCTTCACAGAACATCAGCAACATTTGATTCTTCTTTACCTATGCCTCAAAACCAAACAATTAACTTATCTAATACATCAACTCATGTACCTCAACAAGGTGAATATACAGAATTACTTCCAGTTACCTCGATCCCTCACAATCTCTCACCAGCAACTACTTCGTCAAATTGTCAATCTAATATTCCTGTACCATCATCAATAAACATCAATCCCAAATATATTTGACAAAGAGAAGGTTCTTCATTACTACTACAACCAGGTAAAAGATCTACAACTTTTAATTACAACACGACTACAACGGGAATTCCACTTCAAAATATATTTGGACTATTAGCAGAACTACAAGACACTAATGAAGAACGTCCAATAGTTTCAATTCCGCTAATAATTGTTTCAAACGTTTACAACTTTAGTAATTTTCTTCAAGATATAAAAAGTAATGTTGAAAATGATTTCACAACAAAACTATTAAAAATAATGTCAAATTAATTTTAAACAATTGAAGATTTTAGAAAATATAAATAATTTTGTGTACAAAAATATTCAAATATTACTCTTATCGACCCTACTATTAAAACAATCACAGTTTTATTCAAAAAAAATACCTATCTACTCAAATGAAATATTTTCAATGAATTAATGAAACTTAACTATCCAGTGCAAAAGATATACAGATTATTTAACAAACAACGTGAACCTATACAAATTTGCTCAATAGAACTTACTAAAAGTCCAGAAGCTTCTAAAATCTTCAAATTCGAGAAAATGTTTCATAGTGTCATAAAAGTTCAAGCAAAAGTATCAAATAACCAACCGATTCAATGTAGGAGATGCCAAAAATTCTACCATACACAAGCCAATTGTAGATTAATACCACGTTGTGTAAGATGTACTGAAAACCATCATTATTCGAACTGTCCTCTTCCGAAATCTACCCCTCCTATTTGTTGTAATTGCGTCGGAAATCAGACTGGTAATTACAAAGGTTGTTCAGTATATAAAGATTTACTGAAACCAAATCAAACTAATAATTCAAATTCACATATGTTAATAAATCAAAATTTGAATTTTACTTCTCCAAAATTAAATGCACAAAAATTTTTCAGACTTACCGAAACTCAAAAATTTTAACATAACAATCCTATTCAAAAAAAACCCTTCAAATACAAATATCCTAACCTCCAATTTATAATCAAATCCCCAAAATTCCTTATTATGATATATTAAAACAAAACCCTTCTACTTCAAATTACACAGCTTTAATTTCCAGCATAATTCAACAAGTTATTTCTACACTTATCCCACAAATTCAAACTTTATTACAAAACCTTCTACTCCCACTTTTAAATGACCATTATTAACAATAGAAATCTAAATATAACACTACTAAACAGGAACTCTAATGAACTAAAACGACAACAACATATTTTTAATCACTTTCTATCATACCATAATATGGACATAGCATGTATTTCTGAGACTCATCTGACCGCTAAAGAAAAGGTGTATTTAAAACGTTATAAAATTTATAGAAATGATAGAGATTCTGATCATGGTTCTGGGAGAGTAGCAATAATAATAAGAATACTATATTTCATCAACAAACATTTTTTCCTACATCTGGCATTTTAGAATGTATAGCAGTAGAAATTAAAATAAATAATACAATTTACTCTTTATATTCCATTTATAAACCACCAAACAAACCATTTCCTACTCAAATTTACAACATTTTACAATCTTCTAATCCAATTATTCTCATGGGGGAAATTAAACAAACACTTCTTGGGGTTGCAACTCAACAAATCCTCTGTATTCTCTACAACAATATATAATACAAATAATTTAGACATTCATGCTCCCTTTGAACCAACCTATTACTCTAATCACAACAATATAATACCAGATATTTTAGATATAATTACAAAAAATGTTAATTTACAATTCTTTCCATCTCCACTCCCTGAATTAGATTCTGAACATCTCTGTATTAAAATATGGTTTAATTCTTCACTATTAAAAATTAATTATCCTCTTCATAACATGCGAAAAAACTGGAATAAATATCGTTCATATATAGAATCAAATTTTATCTTCCCAAAAAACTTAGATAATACTCAAAAAATTGATATAGAAATCGAAAAGTTTACTAAAATAATTCTAGATGCATATAAAAATCCTAGTACATACATACTCGATCTCTCCCTATAAATATCTTAAATCTTATTAAATCCAAACATAACCTAAGACGATTCTGGCAACAAACTCGTCGCCCTGACATTAAAAGAAAAATCAACAAGTTATCACGTATTATCAAATTACGTATAGACCAATATGAATTAGACAAATTTCAAAATTACATTGCACAAAAACCAGACCACAATGATCAACAATTAAAAAATTAACAAAATCTTATTCCCCTATACCAATATTAAACAACGGCACTATATCTGCCTATACTGATTTTCAAAAATCAAATTTAATTCAAAACTTAAAACTTTTACCCCCAACCCTATTATAGATCAAATATTTAATAACGAAGTTGAATTTTTCATCTCTTGTCCACTTTATTCAGTCCCTTCAAAAATAAAATTTATTTCTCCTGTAGAAGTTCAAAAAATAACACGAAAATTGAATATTCACAAAACATCAGGCTATGATTCTATTACAAAAAAATGATAAAAGAACGTAATTGAAAATTTTATCAAGCTAACAAATTTCTCCTGTAATTCAATGCTTCGTATTTCTTATTTTCCACAATCATGGAAATTAGCCTACGTTATCCCATATTAAACCAGGCAAGGATCCTCATTTTCCCCTTAAACTCAGACTTATTAGTCTCTTATCTTAATTATCAAAAATTTTTGAAAAACTATTACCCCCGTCTTTTATCCTACATTATCTTAATACAAGCTATTCCAAATTACCAATTTGGTTTTCGGTCTCATTATTCGACTTCTCACCAATTACTACGTGTTTCTGAATTAATAGCTCAAAACTTTTATCAAAAGGAACATACAATTGGAATTTTCCTGGATATTGCTCAAGCATTTGACGAAGTTTGACATATAATCGTAAGTTTTGTGTCAAAATTAACACATCTTATTCAACTTCTCGTCCCTGACATATACTTCTCGTCGCATTTTCTCAGGGCGGCCAATGTAATGCCGCCACACACCTAATACCCTTTCTCTTAATACCTCTGGGCGCACAATGCAACCGATTTCTCTTATATCCACCCCATTTGCCTTGCCCTAGCTCAGTCGCCCGTACCTCGGCAGCTCACTATAATTATTCAATCTTACCTGGGCGTGAATCGCGTGCTAATTCCATACGGACTTGAGACGGGATACCTCACGTTCGTGCCTGGGTCAATCTCTATAGAACTACTAAGAAACAACACACATATATTCAAGGCAATCATGAGCCATACTAAATGCTCATTTGTTTATTGCAAGCAAATTTTAACAAATTGACAAATGAAATTTGGTTTACAAAAAGAAAACAAATAACACAAAAACATAAATACAAACAACATAAAAATAATCCCATTCACACTTAAAACATCAACAAACTTTTCATTCACACAGGAATGCGCATTCTGTCGTGACCTCATCTTATGGTTGTAATTTTAATTAATTTAATTGCCAAAAGTTGATCTTCGACAGAATCTTGGCGTATTTTTGTCTCGAGCATAAAAAAAAGTATATATATGCAACTCATGCAACTTCCCTTTGCTGCGGCGTCGCACACTGTCAGCGCCCGTCGTTGCCCGGTGTCTCGCGCACCGCCCGTGGACGAAATTCTTATTCGGTTGCCACCAGTTCCTGGACGCCACTAATTTACTGTCAAATCCGTTACTTACAGTCCCGGTTATTGTTTCTCGCGACTAATCACATTTCCGTTAATGTTTTCCTATGTCTTACTTACGCGAAATAGTGTTTTCACAATTTTGCCCGTGAATTTAACAAAAAAATAATTAAAATGTTATCTCCACAATGTTCCAATGACTTCTTTTACTCGATAAAACTCTCGAAAAAACACTTCCACTAAATATTTTAAGAAATTCTAAAAATTTCAGCACGACGATATAACGCGTGTACTCGCGACCAAAACTCAACTCGTTCTCATGCTTACTACCTTTTTCACATTATTGGTCTACAATCCGACAACTTTCTTTTTTCTCAAAACACCCGCCCATCACGGTACAACATGTTAGAAATTCATACTTTCATCGTTTGCGAACGTCTTTTCTTTCTTAATCCCCCACGTTATAAATGTAAATATTGAAATAATTCAAGTCCGTACAAATTCCCGGCGTGACTAATTTTGCTAATCCAAATTTTCTGTTTTATAATTCCAGAAAGTTTGACGTTAATCCGTCCCAAACGTTCTTGGGGAAAAATTCAATAAAAACTAGGTTCTTTTACACTTCCAACAGCAGAATAATGTGCCATCTTCTTCGTTCTTAATGTTTTCATACAATTCATAAATTTCTGATATTTCTTGAACCCGTGGCTCATTACTTGATTTTTTCTTTAAACTGTTTCAAAATCAGGTTCTACCAATGTTTATGTTGCCTATTTCCGCCCTTTACTTTTCTACTAATTCTGAGAATTATAAGCACGCGGCGTTGCCATTGTTTTCTTTGCATACTTAATTTCTCCTTGACCAATAAAGTTCTGTTCTTTTTATGTTTTTCATGTTCTGGGTCTTGCAAATCATTACAGAATAATAATAAATCCATCTAAAACACAAACAAAAATTTTCACACTTTGCAGACCTACTAATCCCCCATGTCTCAAAATAAATAATATAAATTTACCCTGGATAGAAAATCATATTCAAATTACAAATAGATTGTGGTATATCAATATTCAAGGCAATAATAAGACCATCACTTACATATCCATGCCCAATTTGGTGTAATGCATCTGCGTCAAACATGAAGAAAATACAAACTATTCAAAATAAATTTTTACGGAGAATTCTGAAGGCTGAATGGTTCATCTCCAATAGCCAAATACACAAAGAATTACAAATAGAACCAATTAAAACATTCATCACTAACCAATCTTCCAAATTCTTCAACTCTTTAAAAAATTATCCTGTTCATCAACATTTCGATCTGGGGAAAAAATTTTCACATTAAACGAATTCGTTCCCGCTTCCCCAAAGACATTTTTCACCCCCCATAAATAATTGTCTACTTTATTACTCAATAAAACCTTGTCTTAAAACTCTAAATTTATTATAAAAATTAATCAATAGTTATTAAAATCAAATTTTATTCGTAATTACTATTAAAATAAAATCATAATTATAAAAATTAAGGAAATAAATATATTAAAAAAATAATCACCAGAAAATAAGCAATGAATAAACTTATTTAACAGTGTGAACATAATATTTAACATATTATTTTCCACTTATATAAAGGAAGTTTATTATTTTGTAAAGTAAACGTAAAATTTACAAGAATTATTGTATTCAGTATTCAGTTTTCTTTAATGTAAATCCATTCAAATATAAAAATAATTATAAATTATTATTTTTATAAAATTATTTGTCAGAAGAACGTTTGTGTTAGAAAGAGAAAGTAATCTTGGTAGAATTCAACATTCCTCTAAGATTATTTTACTTAAAATTATTATTTCAAAATATATGATTATGGAATTTGCAAGAAATATTTGGCAAATTAAAATAGATTATTAGTGTCATTTTAAAGTAGATAAAAAAATAAAATCAATATTTTATTTTAAATGTCAATTATATTTTATTGAATTCAGTTTATTGTAACATATGTCATTAGTAAAACCTTAATATTAACATACGTGTACATTGATCAAATTTAAGTCAAACAGGTAGCTGCTGATTTCTTCTAACAGAAAATGTTGTCAACTCAAAGTATATTGTTATTTAACATTAAAAAAATGATTTTACATTTAAAAAAATGATTTTTCATTTTTTTAATGTTAAATAACAATATACTTTGAGTTTCTTTGGCTTTCAAATAAAGAATCATTCCAAAAGCGTTTGTACATCTTTTCTTTGCTGTTCGTGAGTTCATTTCCTCTCTTGCTTTTATTCGTCTCACTATTGTTTTACTTTCTCGCATTTACAAACGTAAGAAGAGAACTTGTAATCGTGCGCCGGAAGACGGCGAATTTTCGACACAAAAATTTCTTTTCTCCGACCCTGGTAACGATAATGAGGATACATCCAGTAGTTAAATATAGAAAAAATTCCTCTAATACATGGTGTAGCCTGAATCTATGTTCAGTGCGTCCTTCATACCGAAAAATACCGTCCTTCATACGCAAAACGTCTCTCTGTCTGTCCGTATGTGCACAGCGCTAGCGTTTGAACCGTTCAGCCGATTTTCTCCAAAATTATTATTCCCCAATCGTTCTGGTTCCTGCTCCTGGAATTTGAAACCGATATTTAAATTCATGTAAAAAATACTTTACATGAAGCCCCTCGAAAATTCTTTAAATGTTTCAAAAATGACTCCAATTTGTTTATTAAATTTTGTTGTTGAATAGTGCGAAGAACGTTTAAGAGTCCATGTCTTTCTGGTCCAGGTCTTATTTGGGTTGAAATCTCAGATTTGTATTCCCGGAATTTAATCTCAAGCAGGAATTTCGAAGCAGATTTCAGTTTTAAAAGAATTGTTATTTGCAAAGTCCGGAGTTTTTAGGCGAATTCAGTTAGGTGTTGTTATTATTATTATTATTATTTATTATTATTTTTTTTTTTTATAATTTGAATCCTACCGAGGTGCCATACGGCCGACACTGGGACCTTTAGAGAACCAAGGTGCCTGCTTCGCTTGCAAACTTAGGCGGTCAGGATTCGACGGTGAAGTCAGGTGATGTTATATCAATAAAAACTTCATGATGCGTGTAGTACTCATGCAGCCTTTTGCATTCTTTGCATGCTCGATGCAGCCTTTCGCATTGTATGAATGTGCCAGTTGTTAAGGCGAAGCCTTGCAGACGATGAAGTTAGTTCTTCAGAGACCACTCCATTTGCAGTCCATTTGCAGAGATAACCACAGGAACTACTTCAACAGATACTAACCGTCACATGTCGCGCAGTTCAATAGCCAAGGCCTGATATTTTCGCTTCTTCTCGGCAATGGAAGCGGCTATATTTGGGTCTAGAGGGGTAGCTATGTCAACTATAATCCCTTTCGGTGAAAACTTGTCGACCCATATTATGTCAGATCTATTGACTTCGACCTTGCGATCAGTGGTGATGGCAACATTCCACAAGAGCTTCCACCGTTTCGTCTCCAGAACTGAATCCGCCTTGAACTTGTAGTATGGGACCTTACATTATTATTATTATTACTATTATAATAATAATTATTATTATTTCATATTTCAAAATTTCACGCTCTTCCGGAGTTTTCAAGTATAACTCAAGGACAGAACGTCAACACATATGGTGAGACAGATGGTGAGAAGTTCTTGCTCCAGTGCACTCAGGTTCCGCTTCAATGATTTAGGGAGAGAACCTTGCGCACAATGTTGGTGGTTGCCAGCAATACGGCCTTCTGCATGGTTCTGAGGTGCCACTCATTTAGATGGAGTTTTTCTTTCACAATCCTCCAATCTTCAGCCACAAGCCCATTAGTTAAAATAACCACGGGTACAATATCTACCTCTATTAGTTTGTACAAGTTTTTCAGCTCAACTGAGAGTGGCTGATATTTTCTCCTCTTTTCTGCAATAGTTGTCAGCAGATTATGATCCAGTGAGACTGCGATATCAATTATTATTGCCCTACGAGTAGTTTTGTCGAATACGACAATATCAGGCTTATTTGCTTCCACTGTTCTATCTGTAACAATGAGAGTATCCCACAAGATTTTTGTTCCCTCATCAGACAAAACTTGTTCTGATAGATATTTGTTGTATGGCAGGCTTTCCTTTATCAGGTCCGATCTTTTAGGAAGAGCTTGGTGGATGATTTTGGCTACATTATTATGACGTTGTAAATAATCTGTTTGTGCCAACTGAGAGCATCCACTGCAGATATGTTGGATAGATTCGGTGGCCTTCTTACACAGGCGACACCTATCACTGATGTTCTCTTTCATAATATATCGCCTGTAGTTATTAGTGGCTACTACCTGATCTTGAATAGCCTCCTTCCGTCTCGCCAAAAAGCCCAGCTGTTCTCAGCCATTCACATCTATGGAGTTACTTTGAAGAGCAGTAGCAAACCTGCCATGGAGTTCCTTTGATCTCCACTGCTCAATTCGGTCCACAGGTTTCGGAACTCTCGGATTGTGATCTTCCTGGAGCAGCTTCAGAGGTGTATAGCCGTGATCTTGTGCACAAATGGCCGTCATGGATTCGTTGTTGGTGAAATAATTTCTGAGCTGTTTTTCTTGCTGGCGGCACATAACTTCAAGACTTAACAGTCCACGGCCCCCATGATGTCTTGAAAGATACAGCCTTTCGGTGGAACTTCGAGGATGATGCATCCGATATTTTGATAGAAGTGTTCTGACTTTCGAAAGCTTGCAAAGATGTCTCAGACCACTTGACAACTCCAAATGTATGCGATGCTGCTGAAAGAGCCCAGGTGTTAATTCCTGTAAATTTGTTTCTTGAATTAATACAGGACTTGCAGATTTTCGTCACACGAGAGGGAACCTTTCTTTCCACTTGTTTTCTTATTTTTTCATCCGCAGTTCCTAGGAACTGCTGGAGGCCCAGATACTTATATTCATCGCCACTGAAGAATTCTTGAATTCTTCTTCTTCTTCTTCTTCTTCTTCTTCTTCTTCTTCTTCTTCTTATTATTATTATTATTATTATTATTATTATTATATTTTAGTACAGACAAAACATTAGGCATTCGGCAAAACTGATGAAAGGAAACGAATTCTTTTCTTTTAGCTTCCCATCTGTCCTTTGCTCGCACAAAGAAATTCTGTCATTTTTTCTTGCAAAGCCCATCTGGTTTTTGCGTGTTTTCAGCATTTAACGACTATTTTTTCTCCCGACCACTCGCAATTCAAGCGCCTTTCGGCGGAATTTTCCAAAATTCTCCGTCGGCGTGCGCGAGCTACCCCTCGGCACGCCAGCAGCGAGCAGGAAGCGCGGCGGCGCTGGCGGGGTTGGCGGCCGTGACCCGCTGGCGGCGCTCGCGTGCGCCGTAATGACTAGGCTAACGCGTTGCGTGCGCGCGCGCCGCTCACACCTCGGTTTACTTAGCGCCGCGTAATGACCCCTCGCGGGCCGGCCCCCGCCCCGCCCTGCACACCACTCGCCCCATCCTCGATCGCACTAGGAGCGCGCCGCGCCTAGCCGTCACACCGCAGCATTGCGCACTGCGTACTTCCCCGTTCATGGCTGCCCTGCCCACGCTTCCACGCCACCCAACGTCCACCGACTCGTCTATACCGGATTTTTAGTAGCCGATTTCGCTGTCAAAGTACGTCCGGGTAACTTGGTCCGCCAATACGCCCTTTACATAGTTATCCGTGCCGCATTTCTCTTCTCCGCTTGCTTTCCCTCTTACGTCCCCTTTTGCTCGGTCACACACCATGCGGATTCCAGCTCCGATCGCACTAGTCTTTCTGGTCCGCAGACAGGCGCCTGTCTATGGTAAATTCGACTATGGCTCTCGAACGTAAAATTCGACTTCCTACACATTCGGATGGCCATGCCTACTTCCATCCTACTTCTCGAATTACTTTCATAGCTTGTCCCAATACCTGCCAATGTCCAGAGCAATGCATGCCAACGCACGACACTTGTTTTCGGCAGTTAGCGCGTCCCCCCCTTCCTGTCCCTCGCCACTTCTCGCCGTGTCGCGGTGCCGAGCCCCGCCGCGCCGTGCCGTACCGCCTTCTTCGTGCCCGCCCCGCCACGCCTGCCACAGCGCTGCACGCGAGCCCAGGGAAAGTGTGATTTTCTTCGGGCCGCGCTTTGTTCTTCCGAGGTGTCGGTTACTTCTCACCCCTCGGCCGCGTCCATCACAGCACCTGGCAGACGCCCCGCGCGGCACCTCCCTCCGCGCCCGCCGCGCTTTCTTCAGGAAAGGGGTGGGCGGGTGAAAAATTGGGCGGCGCATTTGGGGGAATCTGAGTTGTTGTTGTAACGGGCGTAACGGGTGAGGTGAGCGCGGGGCGGGTTTTTGTGGGACGCTCGGAACTGCTTGTTTCTTATTTCATCGCCGTTCTGGTAGCTGTAAGCCTTGCAACATTTCGGGTGGGCTCCCTAACCTAGCACACCATGTGGCTGACATTCACAGCGTTGATAAAGAATAAGAAGAGTTTAAACAAACTATATTTACTTTATAAACTAGAGGTGCTACATAATGGCAAACATTTTCTCGCAGTCAAGTTTTCTAATTTCCTTGGTGTGGACTGGTACTGTGGACTTGTTCCTCCTTCTTGCCTACTTCCATCCATTGCGGCCCCAATATTTTTATTTTTTTATTTTCGCAACTTTTCGGTTTCCAAATAGTAGAACGTTAATTAAATTTTAAAAATATTAAAGAAGGCTGTAACGTCGTCCTAATCAGCAAACTTCATTGAAAAATTTGGAGATGTTTTTAAGAAAATAGCGATTAATCATTACTGTAAATGCGAAACTTGAAGCTCTTTTTTACAGGAATCTATTGCGTTTTCGAAAAACTTCATTTGACGTGATTTGCAATACACCAAAATGAACTTAAGGTCATATTAAACAGGGCAATTAGCACTATCCATTGGAAAAAATTTGAAGAAAAAAATGGCAGCCATTTTTGAGAAAATGGCGTTTGAGTGTTTCTGAGAATGCGGAATTTAGATTTCATATTGACAGAAACCTGTTGAGTTTCGAGAAACTGTATTTGACATTATTTAAAGCACAAGTCCTCATAATTCTAATAAAGTGAAGAAATCGCCTCTAGTGTAAATATTACCGACGTGAGAGACAAGTGAAAAAAATTTCAATTTTGTAATTTTGGGAAAAACAAAAGAATAGAGCAATATGGCGTTAATGTCATCGTATAGGGATTGTTTGGCACTAACCCTATCAAAAATGTAAAGGAAAACTTTGGAGCCGTTTTTGAGAAAATCTGGTTTTTGTTACTTTTTAAAATTGCGAATATTGCAGGCACTATTGCTCGCATACTATTAAAATTTCCAAAAAATCTACATGAAATATTTATGGACAACAAATTTCATTTGAAGGAAAAATCTCTATCTTCAATTTTATAGTTGTTGGAAGACGCCGAAAAAATTTCAACTTTTAAAATATTCGAAAATTCAGAGTTAATCGTGAAAACGGGACCCATGTCATCTTTCTAAGTGTATTTAACTTTATTATTACAAGAAGTTTAAAGAAAAAAATTGGAGAAGTTTTTAAGAATAGTTTGAAAATGTCCGGGGGCTTCATGTAAAGTACCCCCAAATTTTAAACAATGTTTTTCAAAATCTCAAAGCTTCAAATAGAGCCAGATGGACAGGAGTTTCTTCAATTTGTAAAAGATCGTACGTGTGGTTTAGACGCTACTACTGTTCACAGACGGACGTTTAAAAAAAAATCGGTATCAGGGGACCCCAAAACGTATATTTCCGTTGAAATCCCGAAATCGATTCGCATTACATAATTTTCTCTATACTACGTTCATTACTCCGTGTATACATACTAGGGTGTCCCTTAAATTTCAATTTCAATATATTTTTACGCATACCTTCTAAAAACTTTCGTATTGACCTAATATAGTCTAGAAATAAATATTAGCCCGATTTATAAACGATAACCCGTGCCGACTTGAATTTTTAACTTGTCCATACAAGTTGCGCGGGTGCAGCGCTGTGACTTGTTACAGCGAGTTTCAATTGTCATTTCATACGTGATTTCTAACATTATTTCTAGTGCGTTGTTGTTTATTGTTTGAAGATGACTGTGGAATTACGAAGTGATAAACAAAATATTTACCTTATCGGACTTCCAAGCCACCAGATAAATGGTGCAAAATTACCATCTAATCGACAAGTTCTCACTGTTTTATTTTACAATATTCGTGAAGTCAAGATGACTAATGGTGAAAGTGCGAATCTTGTTATATGAGAGTGCATTGTATTTTGGGAAAAAGCTAGAATTCCTACGAAGGCATTTCCTAACTGCGTGAAGAAACTTGTTGATTTATATTATGTTTGGAGGAAGCTGCAAAAAAACTGTAAGAAAACTCAGGTGACGTTCAAGAACCGTGAAAATAATTTTGTAAAAGACCGTGATAACTTATTTGATATTGCACATGCTGATGCTTTCGACAGAATGAAGATAGAGGAAGACAAAGAATTTTTAAAGGGAAACAGAGAGAGCCAGGTCGCCCTGGGATGCTTGGGTGAAATTGATAAAAATTCGAAGAAAGAAGAACGAGTTAGGCAAAGACGATTGGAAGAAGAGGAAAGAAAGGTAAAACAAAAGAGTTATTGGCTGTTGCGTCTACTTCTTCGATAGATAGCTTGAATGTCTTGAGAATTGGATGAGGAACAGATTTCGAACTCTGAACTTAGTACTCAGATTCCTTGCCCTGAAAAAAGTTCTAAAAGAGGCACGAAAAGCTTCATAACTCCTAAACTGGTAGCAGCTGTAGATCGATGCTAATTAAGCATAAGGGACTCAGTTTACATTCTCCATGCGGTTGTAGAAGCGCTTGGTCTGAACAGCGAAGATTTCCGTATAAACAAATCCTCGATTCAGCGAATTCGTACACAGGCGAGAAAATCCAGGGCAGAGGCAATAAAAACTGACTTCCAGAATAATTTGCCTGACGTAGTCACAGTCCATTGGGATGGAAAACTATTACCTGGATTGGGTGTACGAAGTTCAAAGAAGAACGCTTGCCAATTATTGCTTCATTTGACGATAGAGAACAGCTTCTTGCAGTACCAAATTGAGAGTTCTTCTGAAAACATCGTTAAAGCCATTTCAACTGCACTTTTGACTGGAACCTCCATGATAAAGTACAGATAATGTGTTGCGATACAACAGCTTCAAATACTGGCCGTTTCAGTGAAGCTTGTGCTATTTTGGAGCAGACTTTAGAAAGGGGATTGCTGCTTTTTGCTTGTCATCATATTTATGGGTTTGTCCTTAAAGCTGTTTTTGAAACCAAGGTAAATCATATTACAAATAACCCAGATATTCCAATTTTCAAAAAGTTAAGAGATAATTGGAAAAATATTAACACCGATAACATTGAGCCACCTCTGAATTTCGTTAAAGCACATATTGTTGAGACAAACATTACATCTTTGTTAACCTTGTATAAGACTGAACTGGAAAAACCTTTTATTAGAGCCGATTATCGCGAATTGGTTGAACTATGCGTTGTGTTCTTAGGAGGAGATACAGAGAATAAACTAAAACTCAGCCCCCCCCCCCCGGAGCTTTGCATCAAGCGCGATGGATGGTTAGGGCGATCTATTCTATAAAAATATGTTTGCTTCAATCGCAACTTAAAATTACTGCAAAGGACAAAAATGCTCTACAAGACGTTTGCTCATTTATCGTCACCTTGTATACTAAACTTTGGCTCGAATGCACAGTGGCAATTAAAAGCACCTAACCAAGACTTGTGCTTTTTGAAAGCTTTAAAAGAATATGAAAAAGTAGACGCGATAAGTTCCAAGGCGATAAGCAAGTTTGTTCATCATTTATGGTATTTGTGTGAAGAAACAGTCATGTTATCACTCTTTGATGAATAAGTTGATTCCAAAACCAAGACAAAAATGATTAATAATTTAAACAGAGACGAAAGTTCAGATTCTGCTAAACGCTATGTCCCATCGAAGGAAGAAATTACGCAAAATTTGTTTAGCAAGCTTTTAAAATTTTCTTGTTTGTTTTTTCAAAGTTTCGTGGCTTAGTTTTTGCTTATTTGAACTGTTTTTTCTTTCTTTCAGTTATGACGCTGGATGATTTTGTGACTCAAAGAAGCAAACAATTTCTATCTCGACTGCAGATCGACGACAGTTTTCTTCGGGAAGATGTATCTTCTTGGGGTGACAATCCTAATTTTTTGGAAGCTAGAAGACAAATAAGTCGTTTGAAGGTCGTAAATGACAATGCTGAAAGCGCTGTTAAATTAATGCAAGATTTTAATTGACTTATCACGACTGAAGAAGAGCAAAAACAATTTTTGTTGCGTTGTGTTCAGGAACATAGAAATCTGTATCCAGACTGTAAAAAAACTACACTAAAGAGAAGTTACCCTAATTAATTATTATTATAATTTGTATTTAAATAAAAGTTTATGTTGATCTTATTTTATTTTTACTCATATTTACTTTATTTTTTGCATTTTAATTAGTTTTGGATCAAACCAAAATGTTAGGTCAAAACACCATTTTTTATTAAACTTTAGAGCTCGGTCGGCACGGGTTGCAATCATGCTACAAATATGAAATTTCATATTTAAGTACGTTTTGGCATTTATAAAAAAAGTAGAGGGTATGCGTTTCGAAATTCTGAAAAAAAATTTTTTTTGCCATATAAGGGACACCCTAATACATACGTATGTATACGAAAGTAAAGTGTGTTTTCCTAGGGTTTCCCAGAGTCCATTTTTCTATTAATTGTATGTGATACGTACAGGAAGTACATGATCCATTCCACCTCAAATCGCACAAAAAAGACCAAAATTTGACATTCTGATTTTCAATTATTTTCTATTTATTATATGGATCAAATAAGTTAACACGTGCAATTTTATTTTTTCACTACTTTATTATTTTCGGAAATATTACATAATTAAATTAGCTAAAAATGACGTGCATCACTAATTTAAAAATATCACGTATTTGAATACACTAATTATAGAACATCCGTTCAAATTCCTTTCGAAACTTAGAAACATGTTTAATTTTTGAGATTTTGCAAAATATTTAATTTCTTGAATTTTCAATTTAAAAAAATTAAAATTTTGGTAATGAATATTTTTGTAAATTCGATAAGCCAAATTTAAAGAAAAAATATTAATACACGCACTAGAGTATGGTTGACAATTCCAGAAAAATATAAGAGTAAGTTAAAAAAGTCAGTAAGTTAAAAAAATATTATTTTTTTACGAAGCAGTGTGCAGTAGATTGCTGCAAGAGACGCGATTCTTGCGGTACTGGCCGACGGTTGCGTTTAATGAAGCAGTAATTTAAGTACTTGTTGAGGTGGTACAACTCCACGATTGTATTTGATTGTTAAATGAATTCCGGACTCACGTTTTGACAGACATTTAAAAATTTTCTGGTCCCTCACAACTCACTTCAATGACATGTACTCGCAAACTTTAGAAGTCCTGATTTTTCGTCACAATGCAGTTCTAATGCTTTTCCGAATTTACTTTCAGGTCTGGGCGAAATTCCATTTTCTTCATACAACTTTTTACCCACTTTTATCATGTGTTCCGTTGCTGCGAAGAGTCGTTTAATTTTACTGTACTTCCAACTTTCAAAAATTGTCAAAATTTAAATTTTCAACGTCTTGTGATCTTGTTATTGGTTTAGTGGTGAGTTGTAGTTGACATTTACATAATTGAAATGATTGAAGGCGTTGTCATTGTCAACAATACTATATATTTCAATAAGAGCAGCTTTCGATGCCTTAGCCATCATCATCATCAGTTTTCTGATACAAGAAAAATATAAAATTAGAATTAACATAGTCACATAATTTAAAAAACATCTTAAGAAATGAAAGGAGAAGAATTAAAGAAAAGAAAAGAATGAAAGAAAGAAGGGGGCGGAAAGTTCGATCTTTATAATATAAAATAATTTACATAATTTAAAAACATCTTAAGAAATGAAAGGAGAAGAATTAAAGAAAAGAAAAGAAAGAAAGAAAGAAAGAAAGAAAGAAAGAAAGAAGCCGACGGAGAGTTAGATCTTTTTGTATTATAGTGTGACGTACTAGGATGAAAAACACAGACGACTGTTCTGATTGATATTTACAATATATTTACAGTATATTTACAATTAATGTACAAAGATTACAATACAAAAATCTAACCCCTTGGCAACCGCTCAGTTCTCTTAGCCGCGAAACCCCGCGACCGTCCCTAGGCCTCGCCCAGAACCACTGCTTCGAAAGCAGCAAAAAGCAACGCGAGGTGCGAAGCTGTCGGACATAGTCCCGTAACTATACCAGTTACATGGCCTGTCGCCAAACCGATCTTCGACCCGAAGATCACGTGCAATGATAGCACTGGAGATACCTCTCGTCTTTCGACACCCAGCGTATCCCGCGAGGCGCCTGTCGGCGCGGCCTTAAATATCCGTTGGCTCGCCCCCACCCAACAAGCAGCGGGCGTCATACGGCTCGCTGGCCAGCCCTTCCAGGGCTGCAACCGACATCTCTTAGCCTCGCATCCGCGCGCGTCCCTTTCAGGGAATTTCCAGCCGGGATTCCTACGGTTTTCCAGCCGGCGCGGCGAGGCGCCGCCGCTTTACACCCCCATTTTGCATCCGGCTTAGAGCGGGTTTCCCCGAAGCGGCCCGGCGCGGCCCGACGCCGCGGCGCCGAACCACGCGACGCTACAATAGTATTTTTTAAAATTTAAGCAAGAAAATGAATGAAATATATATACATATACAATTTTGAGAGAGAAAATACAAAACGTAGGCTCAACTTACTTGATGTATTTTCTCTCTCAAAATTGTTAGACTTTAAACTATTATCACGGAAAGCCAGCAGTACGAGGAATCATTCGTAAAGCAACTCGCCGATCAGGAGAGAGAACTGGTACAGAAATACGCGAAGAGAGAGAGAGAGAGCAGGAAAGAATACGCGAAGAGAGAGAGAGAGCAGGAAAGAATACTCGTAGAGAGAGCAAGCAGGAAAGAGAACGCGAACGCGAAGAACGGCAATTTGAACTTGAGAAGCTGAAATTAATGAATCAGGCTCTCACGCGCGAATCCATAAGAAGTAGCGACACAGGAAATCGTAGGAATATTCGTATCAGCCAGGTTATGGATAAATTCAAAGGCGAAGGTGACGATATTACGTTATTTTTAAGTGTTTTCGAGGCGCATGTTCGCCAGCTTGACATTGCGCCGGTCGAATGGGTAAGCCACTTAATGGGTTTGCTTCCTAACGAGGTAAACAATTGGCTCGTTGTAGGGTCCTATTCACAAGATCAGGGTTACGAACAGATTAAGGTACGATTGTTAGACATATATAAATTCACTCCAGAAAAGTGTCGTCAAATGTTTTGTAGTCACGTGAAGGGAACAAAGACCACTTGGAACGTTTATGCACGTGAATTATCTAATTATTGCAAAAAATGGGTTTCTGGGTTAAAGATAGACGAACAATTGTTAGATCTCATAGTAACCGATCAGATAAAACGGAAGGTGCCGGCAGTAATGCGTGACCATTTCATTGATGTTTGGGGTGAGGTTTCAGCGTCCCAAGATTTGGCACGTAAGCTGGACACCTATGAGAACAATCGAGCTAGTGGGTACAAGAAAGACTTCACGCGGTTCGGTAGTAAAGAACCTGCGGAAAAACGGAAATTGGCGAAGGCGACGGAAAGCGCGCCGTCCACTTCCAAGACTGCAGTGCCCAAAGTAGACAAAAACGCGGAGTTTGATAAGCCGCAAGAACGACCGTGTTATTTGTGAAAGATATTGCCCTCAGAATAAAACGAGCGAAAAATGTGTCACGTAGCCCGCACTAGTGCGCAAGATTTATTGTCCCCACACACGTTTTTTGGCACAATTTTCGGGGAAACGGCCACCTTTCTTCGGGACACAGGGGCGACCATTGACGTTACTAACGCCAAGCACATCACACCGACTCAGTACACCGGCGAGTCCGTATTGGTTAAGCAGCCTCTGAACGAGGCGCCGAAAAATCTACCGGTAGCTTAAGTAGAAATAGTAGGCTCATTCGGTAGTCTAGTCACAGAGGCCGCAGTCGCGAAGAACTGCGACTTACAATATTATATTTTCAGTAATCGTTCCGCGTCGATTCTGAAAGAAATCTAGCAAGGTTTCTTAGAACCACAGTTCATCTGCGCTGTACAAACTAGGGCGAAAACAGCTTCAGACCGCGCCAGGGCGGAGGGCACTCAGGTGATGCACTCAGGTGCTCGCTATGCACTCAGGTGATTCACCCCTCGAAGCCACGCCCGAGGCAATGGAGGCGGTAGCGAAAGGCGAGATTTCAGAAACCGGCCGAGCGTTTGACGCGTCCCAGTACCCGCGTCGGAGGTAACTGTGGAGGAAAATAGTGTTTTTCAAGGCGAGTTTGACTCCCACAGCAACGTCGAAACAGTCAGGAATCTGAAGAAGATTCCAGTAGCCTTGCGTTGGCTCGTTTGGACCCCATCGAATTCGAAACGACTCAGAAACAAGACGAGGAGCTCACGCCGATGATTGAGCGCGCGGAAGGACCAGAGGCGGAACGGCGCGACTATTTAATGAAAGGCGGCCTATTGTTTCGTGTCCGACATAGCAGGCGCGGGGAGAGTTTTTCTATGTTAGTAATACCGCGGATACATCGTGGCACGATTTTAAAACTCTGTCATGAAGTTGTTCACGGTCATTTAGGGGCCACGAAAAGTAAAGATGCTATGGCCAAATATTTCTTCTGGCCTAACTGCTACAAAGATATGGAAAACTACGTGCGTAGTTGCGATAGTTGCCAGCGCGTAGGAAACGGTGGCGAGAAACTTCGCACGCCCTTGAAAATAGTACCTATAACGGGCGAGGTATTCGAGAAGGTGAATGTCGACGCGTGTGGCCCTTTTCCGGAATGAGACACAGGAAACAAATACATTTTAACAGCAATGTGTTTAGCCACGAAATACCCCGAGGCTATCCCTATGTCTAACTTCAGTCACTGTGATCGAAGCCCTGTTGGACTTATTTAGTTGTATAGGATTCCCGAGCGAATTGCAGACCGATCAGGGAACTTGCTTCACAAGTGCGCTGACGGCGGAATTCGTCGAACGGTTTTGCGAACTTGTGAGAAGTTCGCCGTATCATCCTCAATCGAATGCAGTGAAAAGAATGCATAGGACAAGGAACCGTCTCCTGAAGGTTCTATGTTTAGAAGCAGGGACGGATTGGGAAAGTCAACTTCCCGCTATCATGTTTGCTTTGCGCACGAGTGTGCATGAATCGCTAAGGGTCTCTCCTGCCGAATTTGTGAACGGGAGGAATCTCCGTACCCCCATGACGCTGCTGTATGAAAAGCTTGCGGGAACATCGGAAGGCGAAGCAAGCTCGGTAGTCGAGCACGTATTCAAACTTATTAACAGATTGAAGCGCTCCCGCGAGCTAGCTCATAAGGAAATGGCGGAGGAACAGCGTAAGCGGAAAGTATGGTATGACCGGAAGGCGGTCACGCGTACCTTTGAAATAGGCGCAAAGGTGCTGGTTCTTGCGCCTAACAAGACGCAGAAGCTCGCTGTGCAGTGGATACGGCCAGGCGAGATTCGCGAGAAAATTCAGAGCATAATTACGTGGTTCAGATGCCGGGGCGGAAGAAACCCCGTGTTTAACATGCCCAAAAGGTACCACCTGCGGACAGAATACTTGAACGTACTCGGTTATACAACTATGACAGCCGCAGGTGAGGAAGACGCGCTAGATCACTATGGTCTAAAACTTGATTCTTGCGACTTCGACGCGGAAGAGATGCTGAACGGGACTGAGGTCGAACCTGAATTCCGTGACGCACTAAAAACTGTCATTTGTCGGTACAAGAACCTATTCAATGAGAAACCCGGATAAACGGATATCACTACAATGGATATCGAATTAACGGACGCCAGCAAAGTAGTTCGAAGCGTACGACATACTTACCGTATGTCGCCGAGACAGGCAAAAATATTACGGGAAGACTTCGATAAAATGTTTCGCGACAACATCATTGTGGAGACGGAGTGATTATACGTCTCATATGATATTGGTTGAGGCACCGGGCAAGAAACTAAGGCCCTGCATTGATTATAGGCGCCTCAATCAAATCATAAAGGCGGAATATTATCCATTACCCAATCTCGATGAAAGAATCGAACAGGTAGCGGCAGCTAAGATCATAAGTGTATTGGATCTTTGTAAATTCTTTTGGCAAATAGATCTTACTGAAAGGGCGCAAAGATATTCGGCGTTTGTGACCAGTTTCGGCACGTACCGGCCGCTTCGATTACCTTTCGAGATTAAGAACGGCCCCTATCAATGTTGTCGAATCATGGGCACTTTATTGAGTAAGTGCCAAGAATTCGCGGTACCGTACCTCGATGACATCGCTGTTTTTAGTAACTCTTAGCAAGAGCACATACGGCACCTTGATACGGTTTTTCCGATTCTGAAATCCGCCAAATTGACTGTGCAGCCGCGCAAGTGTTTGTTTGCGCGTGCAAATGTAAAGTATCTGGATTTCATTGTGGGGAACGGGAAATTGCAGCCGGCCGAGGCCAATTTCAAGGTATTCAAAACTTCCCTAGACCAGAGTCAAAGAAGCAAGTGCGTTCTCTGCTCGGATTAGTCGGATATTATCGACGCCTGGTACCAAGATTTGCAAGGAACGCGGCGGCACTGACAGATGCGCTGCAGGGGCGCGAGCGCCAGGGCAGAATCGTAGGACGGAAGCGTGCGAAGCGTCTTATAACGAGCTGCGGCATGCACTCTGTGAAAAAACTGCGGCATACCACCATATACCAAAGAATTTCGGGTGCAGGCAGATGCATCCCGGAGAGGTTTAGGTGTGGTTCTCTACCAGGTGAATGACGAGGGAGAAGAACAAGCAGTTGTGTTCTTAAGCCGTAAGTTAAATGAGGCCGAAATTAATTATGGTACAACGGAACTCGAGTGTTCGGCTCTTATTTGGGGTTTGGACAAACTCAAAATCTATCTCGACGGACAGGCCATTCAGGTCGAAACCGACCACAATTCTTTGGTCTCGTTGCGTAACACTGCGGGCCAAAACCCCAGGTTATTACGCTGGTCTCTTTTAATTCAGGACCTAGATTTACGTATAATACTTAAAAAGGGCACAGAAAATGTGAATGCTGACGCGCTCAGTCGCATGTATGAAGAATGAATTGATCCACTGGCGGGTGTAAGAAACACACACGTTCATGATTATGTATGTCGGTGAAATTCCCTGTATATATTTTTGTTAATTCAAGTGTACACTATATTGTTTATTTGTGGTATTGCTCATTTGATAGTCATATATATATATATATATATATATATATTTATTCAATGTATTGTAACGAATATTGCGTCACCGGCCGGCACCCCCACGAACTAACTGTACGCGCGGATTGTGTCAACTGCCGGCGCCACCTTGAGCTGCCTGTGATCGCGGATTGCATCATCTGCCGGCGCCACCACGAGCTGCCTGTGAGCGCGGGTTGCGTCATCTGCCCGCGGTCCCTGCAGTAGATTATTCCAGAACGTTCGCGGGGTCCGGAAAGTTCTCGATTGTCTCGCCGAGTATAAATAAGCGGCGGCTGGCGACCGCGAGTCAGTCTTAAGTCCGCAGTGGAAGCTGAACTGTGAAGTGTGTGCATCGCGGTGAATAGCAGCGCAGTGATTGTGCTCAGTGACGTGAACCGTGGTCAGTGCATCGTGCTGTGGTCAGTGACGTGAACTGCGACCAGTGCATCGAACTGTGATCAGTGCAGTGAACTGTGGCCAGTGCTTAGGACTGTGCGAGTGTGTAAGAGAAGAGTAGTGAGAAATAATCAAGAGAATAATAGTGAAAATAAATAAAGTGTTTTCAGTGATGTGGTAAGAAACAAAATAAACGTTTTTGTTAAAATAATACTAGACTTTTAATTCACCACTTACAAACGTAAAAGTATTATGTACTATATTTTACATTTCAGGATTTTATGTAATGCAAGATGCTTCAAGAATTATTGTGTGTGTATATAGGTGTAATGTTTCAATGTAAGGTAAATGGCAACATAGCATAGATGATAGAGGGGAACAGCCCTTCAGATTTTATTTCAAGTATCTTAATTAGAGAGGTTTTGGTGTTCTTGTTTCTTATATTCATGTTTCACGTAAAAACATTAGAATGTAGCGGTCTCACGACCTGGTTATCTAGTTGCAGAATTTTTTCCCTGGGCATATATTGCTGCGGAAAAAAATTCTACCCCCGGGTATAGGAGAGTCTGTGGCGTCGCGCATCGCTTCCTTGCGAGCCGGCCGGGAAAGCCGACCTCCCCCATGCTTAAGCCGGATGTGGGGTTGGGGACGGTTGGCATGCGCTGTGCACGCTGACGCGCGCCGAGCTGAAGACGCGCTGAATAGGCCAGGGGGATGGGGCAGGAAACTCTCGAAAATAACTATAGAGAAGGTTAGTGCGAGTCGTGGGCTAAGTCGCAAGACTCCTAGAGGAGGCTGGCCGTCGAGCCTTCCTGACGCCCGCCGGCATGGGAGCGCCGAGGGGAGGGGGCGAGCCTCCGGGTACTTAAGGCTGCATCAACTGCGCCCGCGCGAGATATCTCCAGTGCTATCCTAGCACGCTCCAGTGCTATCCTAACTTGTCTTCGAGGCGAAGACCGGTTTGCCATCAGGCCATGTTGTAACGATAGTTAGGGACTCTGTGTCCGACAGCTTCACACCACGCGTTGCTAGCCTGCTTTAAAGCAGTGGTACTGGGGTGGGCCTAGGGACGGTCGCGGGGGTTTCGCGGATAAGGGATTGGAAATGTTGCCGGAGGTTTTTATTTTGAAAATTATTGTGTAAATATAGTTATATATTTCTGTTAGAAACAGTCGTCTGTGTTATTTATTTCCAGTACGTCACACTATTCAGTTCGTTTTAGATAGTCTGAGAGAGAGAGACTGGCCCAAGGCTGGTCCGTCAATAAACACAAAATTTTTTCGAAGTGGCGAAAAGCGCATCGTTCTGAAAGTTTTTAATTTGTTATTGCATTCGTCGTTACCTGTGAAACAAATCGCTGAACTTACAAGAGAGCTGGAATATTCGTATCTACCATGTTGAAACTCATCGTGCTGCATTAGTGTAAACTGGGAGCAGTGGGTATTGGTGGATATCTTTTAATAGACGCTAGACTACAGAGTCTAAATTATCTCTTTGAAGTCAAAGTTACTTTATTGGGAGTGAACGGGATATTCGAATGAAGTTCGAAAAAATAATGAAATGATACTTACATTTCCACCGCCAATTTGGAATCAAGCAAGAATTTTCAACCGCGTTTCTCAGAGAATGATGGAATGGAATTGTTACTTTAAGGTACGTATATATTTCTATCATGCATGTATTAGTTTATGTGGACATCATGTACAATACTGCATTAGGCCACTAATCCAGATCAAAGTTATGTTAATGTAAATTAATTGTAAAATTCCTCCAAAAGCTTATGTCGAACAAGAAAAACAATGATTTCTTTTGTATCATAGGTTTAAATCCTTTCAATTCAAATTCTAATGTTCTTAAGTGGTTATAGAGGGCACAGCTTTGCATTCATTTGGGCGTTTTGTCAGAAAAGTAGTTATTAAAAAAGAAAAAGTTATTTGATTAGTTTTTAATACTCAATTAGGTATTGCAAATTGGTATTAAAATGCAAAAAAATATTTACTTTACTGCCAATGTATTGAAATTATTTTAATATAGTCTTGAAATGTCGTTAATTTTGCTAGAATTAAACAGAATTAAACAGAATTTTGATTATTTAAACTGAGACTAAAGCTTATCATGTTCTATCAATAACTGAATAAAATAATAGTGCATTCCTCAAAATAAAATAAAAATCAATTGTAAAATACTCTCTTTTATTTATTTATTTATTTATTTATTTTACGTCAAAAAAACAGTTAAAAACTGCGTATGACGTCCTATGGGGAAAAGTGAATTGTGTGAACATTTTCAAAATTCTGTGATCCCTACACCAAGTCATATACTACTTAAATTTTGAATTTTGAAAGGGAGAAAAAAAAACAAAAACTCCCATGTAGTAAAATCTATTTTTAAAATAAATAAGCAATAAATTTTGAATTTTGAAAGGAAGAAAAAAACAAAAAAACTCCCATGTAATAAAATCTATTTTCCTGGTTTACTTCTACTGGCTGTTGCTACTGCACAGACTCTGACACACAGATTGTACACTGAAAGAAATGGCCATCTCACAACCACAAACCTATGGCTACGTGTCTTCCAACTGTGGCAATCGATTTATCCATTCTGACAATAATCATCACAGATGACGCGACGGTGGTTGGTTGATTGTTCATACTTCCAAGCCATGGAGTACGAAAAGTACGCTGGGCCTGTAACCACCCAATGAATTTACATTACGTCGTAAGTGGTTACCGCTAGAGCGCATGGTATTTAAGTCCATAGTGTGGTAACACTGTCCAAATGTCCTCCGGCGGGAAGCCCATTCCACGATAGAACTCGAGAGTTCCTGCATTCGTGAATCCGTTCGGCTGTGCGTTGTGAGGTCGTTTTCTTTTATTTATTTATTTATTTATTTACGTCAAAAAACAGTTAAAAACTGCGTATGACGTGCTATGGGGAAAAGTGAATTGTGTGCACATTTTCAAAATTCTGTGATCCCTACACTTAGTCATATACTACTTAAATTTTGAATTTTTGAAAGGGAGAAAAAAAAACCAAAAACTCCCATGTAATAAAATCTATTTTCAAAGATCAAGAAGTATTAGGAAATATTGGTTATCTTGTGAGTGGAACTAGGCCAGATTTAGCTTATACGTATAGTAAACTTTCTCAATATAGTAAAGATCCAAGAGTCATTGATTTGAAAGCTTTAAAACGTGTTTTACGATACATGAAAGGTAACGTAAAGAATTGAAATTGAAAATTGGAAATGAATATCATGAGATGCTTGTCAATTCTGATGCAAGTTGGTGTACAACGTACGATTCGAAATCATTCGGAGGATATAATATAAAAATTGGAAATTCGACAATCAGTTGGAAGAGTCGTAAACAAAAAAATGTTACGTTATCAACCATGGAATCGGAACTTGTAAGCTTGTGTGATGCTGCTTGTGAAGCAAGATGGACATCAAACTTACTAGAAGAACTGAAGCAGAATGATTTAGTACACAAACCCATAATAATAAATACAGATAGTCAATCAGTTATAGACTGGATAACGAATCCGAAAGTAAATGCAAGAAATAAACATTTTCAACGAAAATATTATTGTGTTAAAGATGAAGAAGAAAATAAGAATATGAAGCTGAATTATGTGAAATCTGAACTTGATGCAGATATTCTAACCAAGAATTTAAATGAAGGTGTATTTAATAAACATAGAGCTAGTTTGGGTTTACAGTTTTATTCATAAAATCGTAACAAGAAAAGGAGGGAATTGATGGTATTCTTGTAACTCAAGAGAGTAAAACGAAGTTACGTTGTTACGAAGCAACCGGGATTATGTTGATTGTCGAGCTACAATTGTTTTTTTATGATCGAAGAAGTAATATGTGCCGAGGTCGTAATCTATAACTTACAATGTATTAAATGTTCAAGTAATAAATGAATAATATATTGAAAGACATTTTATTTACAACAATTCAAGTTATTGTTTTCATGTTGTCGCGGCACGAAGTATCATTTCGAAGGACACCATGGATAAGAACCCAAAATTTATTGCTTATTTATCCTTGAAAATAGATTTTATAACATGGGAGCATTTTGTTTTCAAAATTCAAGTAGTATATGACTTAGTATAGGGATCACAGAATTTTGAAAATGTGCACACAATTCACTTTTCCCCATAGCACGTCATACGCAGTTTTAACTGTTTTTTACGTAAAATAAAATTAAAAAAATAGATAACATTGCATTCGCAAATATTATGCTATGATTTTGGCTATTTTTCATTACCAAAATTACCAGAGAAAATATGTCAGATTGTGTTAATGATTGATGAGCAAGGAAATGTCATTACTGTTGTAATTGTGTTGACCTTGATAATTTTGTAACAATTGCCTTTTGTAACAATAAATAATTTTTCTAAATTTTACTTAGTCAAATTCATCCTTGTGTCAGAAATGAATGTTTTGGAACATTTTTCTACATCACATGATATAATTGGAGCATATTTCTGAGATGAATTCTGAGCCAAAGGGTGCATTCAAATTCTGCATTTTCTGCTCTTGAACCACAATTTTTTTTAACATTTTGGAGGAGTTTAAAATGAGAATTTGAATTTAATGCTTTATATAATTTTTTCTTAACAGTCAGACTCACATGACCAAACACTAATTTCATAGACATTGTAATGTTTTCAACAATTTTTAATGTCTACTCTGAAGGTAATCGTACTGTTTCCAGTTTCTGAATTGTTATAGGCAATTTCATAAAATTTAATTAAATATACATTTGTATTTTTTACATACATAGTTTTAGTTAGTTTACCATTTTATTTTATTGCATGCAAGTGGACTATGAGTCTGCACTTCATTATTTTCTTCTCCCCATTGTCAGTTACCAGTGATACTGAGTTATAGCTTTCTGTATCTGCATTATTCTTTGTGATTTAATTATTTGGCATTATTTTGCAATTGTTCCACACAGATTGTGTACTTTCTTAGGAAATTTAGCATGTGTTGTGAAGGATTAAAATTTGTAATATAACAATAAACGAAGAAAAGTGCTAGGGTCTAACAAGCTATGCATCAATGATAATATCTTAATAATATATATTTTTTTAAATTTGACCTTTGATGTTAAAAACGACCTTAAATAAGGTCGTTTTTTAACATCAAAGGTCATCAGCGACTATAATTAAGTATACATCAATGCATTAAGTATCACAATTTAGTATTCACACATTGTGTCCACAATTCATTAGGTACACACAATCAATGTCAATCAAATTAAGTATACATCACATTATAGTTTAAATTACATAACAATTTACAACATTATAACACAAATTTTTCTTCATGATTGCATTACATCAGATTGTTACTCAAAATTAATAACATCAAATTTTATATTATATTACCTTACTTAAGTAAACAATGTCTAGCAACTTCAGTATTTTAGCACACCCGTCTGCAGAGCTGAACAATTTATGTAAGTTAGTTTCTAGTTTCAGTAGGTTTCTTTCCTTTGCTATACCGGGGCATTCTAAGATGGTGTTGTGTAGATATTATTTTACCACATTTAGGGCACGGTTCTGGGTCGCATTTTTTTGAATATATAACAATATTTCAGATTAAAATGACTGATCCGTAATCTAGTGATGATAACTTGCTCTCTTCTTTTAAGGCAGATTTTCGGTAGGGCTGGTTCCAGTACTGAGTTCCTAACTAGATGTAATTTTGATGATTTTAATTTCCATTGTGAGTCCCAATATTTGAAGCAGGATGTCCAGAAGATCTTTTTAATGTCTTTTATAGTGCCGGAATTTGGGAATCAAAACTTAGAAATGATGTTGCCATTTTTGCATATTTATCAGCTTTCTCATGCCAGCGATTGCCCTATCGGATGGGATCCAAATAAATTCGATTTTTATCCCTTTTTCACCTTGAATAAATACAAGTTCTTGGATTTTTGTATGATGGGTTACCTGTATGTTTATTTTCTATAGCTTTAAGGGTTCATTGAGTCAGTGAATATTGCAATGGGCAAGTAATTTGTTTGCTTGAGGCTGAATTCGATGGCTTTAAGGACTGCCCATGCTTCGCATGAACAAATGGAAAAATAATCTGGGAGACGTTGCGATTCGACTATATTGGGAGACTGAACATAGAATGCACAAACAGCTTTTCCATCACTTTTAGAACCATCTGTATATACTTGGTAATAGTTGACATAATCTTGTTGTAAACTTGTTATTAAATTTTTTAAACTAGCATTGGGACCAGAAGTTAGGTGAGGACTGTTTGCTAAGATCATATTTGTTACTACATTATGATCTCGCCAGGGCGGGATGGGAGGCATACATCTAGGTAAGGTAACTGGATCAACAATACTAAGTTCCTTCAGGTACTTAGGAATCCTCTCTCTTAGTGGTAGTGGGAATTGAGGGTGGGCTTCATAAAGAGATGATTTTAGGTGATAGAAAATATTTGTATATGCAGAATTTGGAGGGTCACTTAAAGTTGAGTAAGCATAATTTAGACAGAGAACTTTACGTCGCAGGACTAATGGTATTTGCCCTGTTTCCACTAATAGGCTATTAGCTGGACTGGTTCTAAAAGCGCCAAGGCTTAAGCGACATGCGCTTGTGATTACTGGGTTTAACATTTTCAGTGTTCTCTTGAATGCTGAATTATATACTACTGCACCGTAATCCAACTTGGCCTGAATGAATACTTGGTATATTTTGACTAGACATTCAGATTGTGCACCCCATTTGATGGACGACAACAATTTTATTACATTTAGTTTCTTTTTACATTCCAGCTTGAGAGCAGCTACCTGTTGAGTGAGTGAGTAGAATCAGAGCATCACAACTTTCGGTATCAATATTGACTAGGTGGTCATTGGTAGATCTAAATGCTCTGAAGGCACTTTGTTGCGGTGATATCTGTTTATTGCTTTCTAATATCCATCTCAGTCGGTTGCAGACCATTTTTTCTAGGAATTTGCATATATTACAAGTTAGGGAGATTGGGCGAAAGTTAGTAGGTTGGGTGTGATCTTTGTTTGGTTTGGGTATTGGGACAACAGTTGCTTCTCTCCATTGGTTGGGAAAGGATTGAGTGTTCCAAATAAAATTATACAATTGGAGTGGGGATTCATGTGCAACTTTAGGCAGGTTTTTTTAGAAAACTATTCGGAATTCTATCAGGGCCTGGGGCTGAATTTTAAACTTTTGTCTAGTACAACTGTGAGTTCGCTCATTAGGAACTCTTGGTTATGCTGTTCTTCATTATCTCTTAGAGTCAGTCTGATATGTTCTTGATTTGAAATGATATTTGGAGCTATTACAGACAGGAAATTTGAGTCATAGTTTTTATTACTTGAGTTGTCCGCAAAGTTGTTAGCAAGAATATTACTAATAGCTTGAGGAGTGTTGATTTCCATTTTTATCCATGAAGGTATTGGGTGTACTAGGCCAACTTTTTCCACTGATTGACTTAACTTTTTGCCAAAGTTCAGTTGTTGAGGTTTGATGGGTGATATTGATGTATTTTACCAGGATTGTATCATAGTAGATTTTAAGGTGAGTCTTGCTAAGGCTCTTGCTTTTCTATATGCTATTCCATTTTCTAATGTGTTGTTTTTCTTGAATTTTCTAAAGGTTCTCTTTTTATTTTTAATAACTGTAGTGCATTCTGCATTCCACCATGGCACTTGGTGCTTTTTATTTTTCCTGTTGTTTGGGGGATAGAGACATTAGTCTATAATTATGGCCTGATCCTTAGTGGGAAAGACATCTATCGATGTGGCATTTGCGTAGGTTTTCATGCTTTGGTGGGGTCTAGATACCTGCGGTGACAGATTGAGTATAGATATTCAATATTAATTGAAAAAAAATCATTATGCATGAAAAGTACTACCAAAACATGCATGAAAGTATGAATTTTAAAAATGAGTTTGCCAAGAGACAACTCTCCATAAAACTTAAATTGTACATGTGTTTTCTATCTCTAAATATCACAAAATAGACCCAACTTGCCTGACACTAACATTGTGTAAGGATGGCCAAAACAATTTATAAATTATACTATTAAATATATTCACATTTTACACATATAACAAGTCTCACAACTATGACTAAAAGGTTATATTGTTTTAATCTATGATACGTACATGAAGGATGTAATAATTTGGTGTAGAAAACACTATAACTCGGTTTTCTACGTCACATCAGAAAAATCACAAACCAAATTGATAAATCACTAATGATAGTAGCAAAAACCTAAAAAGACGTGAGACAATTCTTTTGGGGATGCAATATATGTGGTTGTTTTCCACTTTATCTGGCTTCACTGCATATGAAATTTCAGGAAAACTATTAGTTAAAGAATGCTACTACTAGTTGTTGTTGTTGTTATTATTATTATTATTATTATTATTATTATTATTATTATTATTATGACTTGTGCACTTCTCCCATGCGGGGGGGAAACATTCACCTGCCACAGATGTCATTGTGGCTAGGTTCACTCGTAGGCTCAGAGCAAGTAACGAGCAAGATCTTCATTTATTTCCAGGACCTCTAACACTACATATCAGACACATCAGTGACAGTTTTTCTGACAATGTGACAGGTGTCTAGAATGACTGATTTTTATACTGTTCCTAGTATATGCTTTATATTCAATTCTTGCAGATGTTTGATGAGGGATTTTGGTATTATTCCGGTTGTAGAAATTGTCAGGGGACGGATCTGAACCTTTTTTATTTTCCAAATTTTCTTTATCTCATCTGCTAGCTCTTAGTATTTTCGGACTTTGTTCGTGTATGCGGAGTGGAGATTATGTGACAGTGGTACCGTAATATCGATGATGGTGACTTCCTTCTTGGTTTTATTTAGCACTATAATGTCTGGTCTATTTGCGGTGATGGTCTTATCTGTTCTAATCTCCTTATCCCAGTACATCTTCATGGATTCATTTTCCAAGACGGTGGGAGGTTGGTACTCATAGTATGGTACGTTTTCCAAACTAAGATGTTCTTTAACAGTCAGAGATTGGTGAACGATTTTTGCAAAGTTGTTATGTCGTCGCAGGTATTCCGTTCCAGCAAGAATTTTACATGCCCCTGTTATGTGCTCAATTGTTTCCGTCTCCGTTGAGCATAACCTACATTTATCGTTCAGTGTTTCTTTCAATCTATATTTTCTGTAGTTTAGTGTGCTAATGACTCTGTCGTGAATGGCCATCATGAATCCAGCGGTTTCTCCATACAAGTTACCTGCAGTTAACCAAAGATGCGAAAATGTGCTGTCAACATTTGTATCCTCAAGCTGATGGGGATACGAACCGTAAAGATTTCTGCTTCCATGACAGTATTCTTTCTTCCATAGATTGCCAGGTATTTTCCAGATCTTGGTTTTGGTTTTGCAGTTTCAATGGTGTTATATTTACGTCTGCGGAGCACAATATCTCATACGTGTGTTTATCCTGCTTAGAATGGAAGTATTCCCTTAGGTCTTGAATTTGCTTGCAGTGTAATTGAAGGACACTCATAATACCCATTCCTCCCTTGCATGGAGGTAGCGTTACCCTTTCAATTGCTGATTTGGGATGCCTCATTCTGTGCTTGGTTATCTTGACTCTGATTTGTCTTTCAATATTTTCCAAATCTGTCTTGGACCATTTCACCACTCCAAAAGTGTAACCCAAAACAGGGATAGCGAATGTATTGATTGCTTTGACTTTATTCCGCCTATGAAGATGCGTTTTAAGAACTGTTTCTAACCTTCTCATTACTTCGGTAGAAGTTTTCTCTTTAATAAGAGTGTCATTGATACCTCGCAATTGTTGGAATCCCAGGTACTTGTACAGCTCTTCGGCTGTCAGGTCTTCGATGACACCTTTCCCTGTGTCAAAGCCACTAGTTTGGGTTATTTTCCCTTTTGTAAGGTGTAGTGATTTGCATTTACTAAGGCCAAATGACATATGTATGTCGTTACTGAACTTTGTTGTTATATCCATCATTTTGTGCAATTGTGTGGGAGAGTTGGCATACATTTTCATATCATCAATGTAGAGTAAATGGCTTATTGTATGGGAACCTTTAGATGATTTAATTTTGAAACCATACTTCGTTTCATTAGAGCTCGACTTAATGGATTGAGGGCCATACAGAACCAGAGTGGACTGAATGAGTCACCTTGAAAGATACCCCTTTTAATTTGTATTGTCCTTGATGTCAGCTTTACCTCGGGGGTTGCCAGTTGCAGTACTGTTGTCCATTTGTTCATGGTTTCTTGAAAAAACTGTATTAGTGTTGCATCTACCTTATACATTTGCATAATCTCTATAAGGTAGGAGTGGAACAGAATCAAATGCCTTTGATAATCAATATAGGTAAAACTAAGATTCCTGTTTCCTTTCGTAGATTGATGAGTGATTACAGAGTCAATTACCACTTGCTCCTTACAACCTTTTGAATGTCTGTAACAACCTTTTTGCTCTTCTGTCATAATGTTGCACTTTTCGAGGTGTTAATTAATTTGTTAGTGATTATCTTTGTCAAGCATTTGTAGAAGACAGATAAGCACGTGATTGGCCTGTAGTTAGCAGGATTGGTAGTGTCTTCGGTTTTTGGGAGTAGCAGAGTTTTACCGGTAGTTAAGAATGCTGGTGCAGTGTCTGGTTGATGAAGTAAGCTGTTATAGCACTCTGCCAGCTTCTCATGCACACTGGTGATGTACTTAAGCCAGAAGACATGTATCCCATCTGGCCCTGGAGATTTCCAGTTGCTCATCCGACAAATTGCTTTCTTAATTTCCTCAGTAGAAATGTTAGTGGAGAGCATTTCCGACAGGTTTTGCGATCTGCGTTTTTCCTCAAGGAGAACCGGAGTGGTTGTATTGTGTATTTTGCCATTTTCCCATATGTCCGACCAAAAGTTTGTAATAGATTCAAGGGCAGGTGTTCGGTTAGAGAAGGAGACCGGTTTTTGAGATAAGCCTCTGTAAAATATTCGTTCTTCCAAAAAATTTTTATTTTGTTGTTTTCGCTTCAGAGATGTCACGTATCTGCGTGGTCTGTGGCAATATACATTCAACTTCTGAGTATAGTTATCAATTATTTCTAAGAGGTCATTGTCTTTAAGATGGTCTAGACTTTTGGCTTTATTATAATTGAAACTTTTCTCTTCAAAGCTTTTGTCCGTATTCCCCTTCGATACTGTGTCAATCGTCCCAGTTTTTCCCGGATATCCCCTATCCGCTTTTCTATCCGTCTTTTCCAGGCAGGTTCGCGGTTATCTTTTCTTTGTCTTTGCTCATTCCGATTGTTAGTCGGTCTCCTCGGTGGATTTGCTATTGTGTGAGCACTGCAGTATATAAGGTGATACACATCAGTTATATCATTACATTCTGGGATTAGATCAGGTAGAACATGTTCATTGAGATAATTCAGCTGTTGCCAGAAGATATGTGAAAATTTAGGTTTGGGGATATTGTGGCGCACTAAGGGGTCTAGTCCGAGAAACTGAATGAGATTGGTTTTCAGTTTCTGTTTCAGCTCATGCATACTTGTATTGTTTTCTCCTCCCAGGTTTGATGGCGTCTCAGCTGACAACGGTGGGTGCTCAGTAAGTCTTTCGTTTAATTCCAGGTTTTGCTGTGCAAGGGTGTTAGTTCCTCTTAAAGGACGCGGTGGGTTGCTACTTGTAAGACACAGTTCGGTTAGCACTGAGTTTTTAATATCAGCTATTTCAAGGGGTGATAGGAGATTTAATCGGATGATTGCATTTCGGCGGTCTGCTAAATTGTTTTGGGTCACTTTGCTTACCATGTGAGGGTATAACTCTATGAAATGTCGATACATTTCTTGCCTGTATGCTGTGGTGTCGGTACCTGCCTTTGTACTTCGCATATAGCAACGAATAACATCCCTATTCATTTCCGATGTCCATTATATACGTTGCCGTATGCGTCCCGCTGCAGTGGTTGTCGGTGGAGATACCGGCAAAACACTTTCAGCAGGTGAGACTTGCAGCATTTGGTCGTCACTTGTAATTTCGGCTGTTTCTTCTTCGGGTGTCCCGACCAGGACCCGCCGACTCAGTACCTGGTCACCACCGGTTCGCTCGCTGTCACCCCCAGCGGTGGCTCCAGAGGTGCCCCGACTTACTTATTATTATTATTATTATTATTATTATTATTATTATTATTATTATTATTATTATTATTATTATCATCATCATCATCATCATCATCTGTGTTTGCAATCAACCCTCTGTGTGTTCCTTTCCTTGCATATTGTATTGTGTATAGTTTAACATGTTTCATTGTTTTCCTTGGCTAAATAAAAATGTGAATATTGATTTGTAATAAATTGTATAGCACCTTTATTTCCAGGCATGTTCCGTATATTATAAATCGTATAGTATATTTTGCATTACAATCAGAGGTGCAATCAGGATTTTTCTCTGCGTGTATGAAAATAATCGACAGTATTGGAAGAATATAATTCTAAATTTTGAAGCGATCCAGACTAGTTTGCATTTAATAAATTACCTGCTCACTGGAAAAGCCCCAATTTAAAATTCACTTCAGAACTGGCAATTAATTTGGTGTTAAAAACTTATTATTTGACTCATCCAATAAACCCAATAATTTTGCCCCCCACTAAAGTGATGCGTTTTCTTCCAACTTACACAATACTAAAACTATGATTTATCCCGACCTTCCACTCCATTTATTCGATGTTGTTGAGTGCCCATTCTTCTCTACATTTTTTGTTACATTCAGGAGACAATAACAATAGTTGTCATAGCATTAACAATTTAGAAGTGTAGGAGATGTAAGTGCAGGCCAATAACGAGCTTACAAGCCAATACGAGCCATTAACGAACTTAACGAGCTTATCGTACACTGTAAAATTGTCTAAGAGGTGTGACGGTCTATTAAGACGCGTCCAATATTTATTTTTTATTAGAAAAAGACGCTTGATTTGCAATGCAGAGGCACGGACAAGCAAATGAAGGTGCATTGATGAAATGGAATAAATCGCAATTATTCACATTATCGGAAACGAAGATTAAAATACACAATGGGGACGGTAAAAAATAAAATTATGGCAATTTTTGACGTAAAAAACATGTCACCAAGTTGTTCCGTTCAATAGGAAATAGAATTCGTAATGATAAGAAATATTATACATTGTGAGAAGACCGTCAGTTGTTATAAAAAGGTGACGAGCAGAACTGTATTTATTTATTAAATAAAGGGAAACGGGTATTTTTAACATAAACCACGGACAATATCATTAATTTGGAATATTTTCTGGAAATTGTGACAATACCGCGAGGTTTATTGAGTGAGTAACATAAATAAAAGTAGAATACGACAGAACATTGTAATGATCAAGTCGTCCTTTGTTTTTAAAAACAACGTGGTCAGAAGATATAACTTCTCGAGACGCAGTCGAGCCGAGTTACGAGGAGGATCGGTGGTTAAGCCGCGGACGATGGAAGTGTGTTGAATTCGAACGTTGAAATGGAGCGCAAAAATTGAGGATGTTAGTTTACAATTAGTTTGGATTAGGTGATGGATGCTGGAGATCGGGAGGTCGCAGAACTACAGCAAAGGGAAGTGTAAACCAACATATATTTTTTATTATTTCTAGATTATAACAAGGCCAAGAATGTCATTTTATTTTAAGGTATTGAGAGAACATGGCTATGCATAAATTTATTAAGGATTAAATTAATTGTTGTTTTAATAAATTGACAAAGTGCACTCGCGTAATGATGATTTCGATTGGTGAAATCAAAGAAAATTAATTGTAAATATTATTGTTAAGATATCGTGGAAAGGGTTTTACATGTATTTTGTCTTTTGTTATTTGGTTAAATTAGTACAAGTAGCGAGAAGATTCTCGCCAACACTTCAGAAAAAAAGGAACGAAAATTCAGAATAAATTCAGAATAAAGTTACTTGATTTTATTTGGAAAACTTATGAGTAATTATTTCCGACGGTATTATCCCAGGAAATTACGAATAAATTTGAATTCATACCTCTTCCCAAAGCAGTAATATTATTATTTCCGATTCCCTGTACGTATAGGGTCGATTCACGTACCCACGAATTCAAAAAAAAATTGTTGGAATGGTGCTTCGCAACCCATGGGTAAATTATTACGTACGGGTATATTTATATGTGTAATTTCAGGAAGGCATATTTAGGAGGGGTTGCGGGGAGATATATTTATTATAGATATATCGAAACCATGACAGAGGTTAGTAAGCAATGAGATTGATTCAATGTGCAGACCCAGCAGGTAAATTAACGCTGGGCAGAATTATACATTTTAAGTTCAGTTTTTAAAGTAATTTAACTAATTTGATCTGATTTTTATTAAATGTTTGTATATCTAGATTACAGAAATTGAAATATAATAAATAAGAAATATAAATATGATTTATGTCGGTGATTTTTGCATACATTTGTTTGATTTTAATACCTGGTGATCAGTATAAAACGCCACCCTGCTGTTCAAGGCACTGAGAGAAAAGTGAAAGTTTTGCGGCACTGCTTCTGGGACAGCTCCTTCGACTGCATTTCACACCCCCCCCTTCCTGTGGTGTAGGTCATACTTGCTCAAATTGAAACACGCCACGTCTTCATTCATAGTTTCCTTGTTTCACAGTTAACTTACAACTTACAACATACAACCTCAGCGTAAGGCAACGCAGTTTTGTGGCGGAGGAGTATATCCGAACGCTATCTTTCAAAGAATGCCGGGCAGCTTTCAGAGAAAAATTTTCATCTGAGTGTGTGTTTCTTAGTGATGACGCTTGGCTTCATTTGAATGGATATATTAATCAACAAAACAGCAGTCTCTGGGGGTACCGAGGGACCATAGGAAACAGTAGAGAGATCATTACATTAAAAAAAGATTGGAGTATGGTGTGCCATTTATCGACGCGGATTAATTGGTCTGTTGTTTTTCAAAGAAACAGTAACTGAGGAAACGTATCAGAATAAATTGAGAAATTAATTTTTATTATATTTTAATTAGTTAATTATTTTTCTAGTAACCTTATTCAATAATAATAATAATAATAATAATAATAATAATAATAATAATAACAAACATTTGTTCTGCGAATCTGAATTTATAATTTATTAATATTTATTTAAAACAGAAAAGTATAAAACATATACATTTCTGGAGCATATGTTCTGGAGTGTATGTTATGGAACTAAAACAAGCAAAGTTTACTATTAAATTTATCTCAATGTGTATTTTATATGGCAAGTTTATTTCCGTTTTAAACAAAATAGGAAGGAATCATTGTTCTTGACAATTCAATTTTCTTTCCACGCCAAACAAGCAGGCGCGTGCCCTTTTCTTTGAACTTGTGGCCACGGCGGTCACCTGCTCTCCTCTTCAGGGTAGCGTTAGTCGGAGAGAGGGATTAAGCGTACTTCTCTTCAGTTTACCTGCTTCAAACCACCAGCCGCTATCCGACCCGCTCAAACATGGTTGCCAGTGCATTTCTCTCTGCCAGCTGTGGATTGCGTTTTATACTGATCACCCGGTAGTATGTAAACAATTCATGAATTCATTGTAATTGAAAACCATGTGTTAACTTTATATAGATTAATTTTAAGCTAGCGCATACAAGAAACTTTAGCATAATGAATGAACTAATATAATTGAACCTTTTGTATCCAAAATTAATATAATAGCCGATGAATTGCGACAAAATACGCGTGTAAAATGCCCTATTTTTCGAGCCTCTGTGCGGGCGCGGAAAATGTCATGGAACACGCCGTCAAAATTCCCGCGGCGCGTCGTTCCTTTTGCAACTCTTCCGATCAGGCGTCTTTATTCCTAAGTGAGCTTCACTCCTCGTGGGCTTTACATCCGACGTCCGGCAGTTCAATGCCGATCCGCCGTCAGAACCGTCGAGTTGATTTAATTTAATTGTCCTTTGTAGACTAAAACCAGGACTGCACGTTAGGGAGTAAATTTACGTGAAACGAAAAATATTGTGGATCTGAGACACACAATCATATATTCTTGAACCATAAATAAATACATACCATAAATAATACCTCTACCTGGCTTCAACTAAATTAAATTTACACAAATAACTATTTCGTGAGCTCATGGTAATTTACAATGAACATTAAGGTTAAACACTTCATTCAATAATGTCGGTAATAGCATGCACACCAGTATTGCAAGCAATATTCTTTAAGATTTCATTACAAATCCAAATTCTGGATTTGTTTTACAGTACGAATCAGTTCAAAACGGCCCCAATGTTGGATTCTAGTTACACTGGCGACGGCACACGTTGCACTATTTCTTCGTACCAATACTCCTTCGCTCGTACTCCACCGCTCGCAGTACAATTCTGTACTTTACGAACACTAGAAGCGACATGGTTCATGTACGTTAAGTTCATGAAACGGTGCTTTATTTCCACCTCGTCAAATGTCAGGACTCGTGCAAGGATTATTTCCTCTTACTAAGCCGAAAAGCCGTAATGGCCGAAAAGAATAGTTCGTGAATCGATGGATAGAACGCCATAAAACACTTCGCACTGATCGACTACTCCTTCCACAAGATTTAACAAACAGAGCGGTCTCGACTACTCTTTTCAAGAAATTTTTGAGAGCTCTTCTCTTCCAACGGAAAAAATATCCCTGCCGCAGGTTTCCTCGGTTTTTCCTCGGAAGCTAACGGCAAGATTCAGTTCCTGCTCTTATCTTGCGAATTATTCATTGGCCATCGTGGGTTTCGCTCCACTTGACCGATGCCGACGTCAGGTGATGACGTTCTCCGAGACGAGCTCTAATATGCGCCCGGAACCCCATGCACGAACGCCCGAAAACCATCGCGGGTGTCCGCCATTTCAAACGTGGCGCGGTAACCACGTCATCGCCCGACGTCAGCCGCAGCCACGGCGAGCGGAACGAGTGGTCGCCAATAGGATAGTGAGAAGATAAGGATTGGATACCGAATCTTGCGATTGGCCAACTTCTAAAACTCGAGGGAAAAGTCTCCGCGGGAAAGTTTTTCCGTGAACCGGAGACACAGGATTCTAGAGATTTTTCCGAAGGAAGCAGATCGAATGGTCGTCTAGAAATTTTCCGAGAGCCGCAGAAGACGCAGTCATCTTGAAATTTTCGAGTGATGTAGATCGGAGAGTTGCTTGTAAATCTCCGAGAAATACAGATTTGAATAGAGGACGCGCTACCAGTAAAATCTGAACGTGCGGAAGCGACGGAGGCGGGGAAGAAACTGCTGCCGAGCCATTTTTTTCAAGAACTGTACGCGAGAGAAAACACTGCGCTACATTCACGAAAGGACGATCTAATCAATGGGTCGAGATTCACCGACGGTGGAGTAAAATGCACGAGCGGAAGGGAGCCACGAAGTCCCGTGAGGACGACGGATCCGGAAACGGCGTCCCTCGTATAATCGTTACGCCGCCACTACGGCGCATCGCTGAGGTGGAAAGACAAGGCGACATCCCTTCTACAACACGGCCAGAGAAGCGCGTGTTGGGACCAGAAAACTGGCGTGGGGGTGCGGCCGCTCTACGTAGCGACCGAAGAAGATTGTACGAGCTCACGGACGGACGGAGGCAGCACCACGCGAGACGCAGGTCACCGACCGGAACGGCGCCGGTGTGCAGCGCGACGCGAGGCCGAAGTTCGCCGCGGAGCGGGCAGCCGTTCTCAGCGCTAAACCGCCGCGGCGCGCCGAGGTCCCGTGCACTGCATTAGCCGTGGTCGGGTTACGCGTGCCCCAATCGCCGAAGCGTGAGTACCTGTGCGGTATGCTGACCACAAAGACGAAATATTTCAGAAAAATGTAATTCAAAATGTGTGACTAGAAAGTTCATGTCGAACATTTCGATAAAATTCGACTCGAGCCACAATGGTGGGCAAGAGTAAACTGAAAGAAAGCGTTTGAGTGCAAAAGCTGTAAGATTTGCATGAACTTGTTCAAATTCTTGATTTAATTAGCAAAATACTTGGATTTCTGAAATTAGAATTTTATGTTTGTGTACTTAGAATAGGGATGTTATTTTTCTTTTTTGCACAAGTTGATGCAATAGTAATAATTTAGACTGAGTTACAACTATTTGTGTATGTAAGACAGAGGCATTGCTTCCACAAATCGGTGTAGTGACTATAGTTATGATCAAAGCGCGAGAACGGAATTTGTTTATTTCTCTTCAAGCCTAGTTCTGTGCGTTGCTTATACTGGTGGCAACGAGGTGTTACGAGCCGGCTTGAACGCTCGGTAAAGAACACGAAATTGTTGTCCAAATTTAAGTGTAAATAGAATCGCTATTTGCTGTGTATTTAAGTGTGTGTGTTCGTCTCTAGAAAAGTTTCAGAGTTACCAGAGTCACTAAAGTGTTTCCTTTGAATTTGAACCGGCCTGTGTTCCATCCATTTCACAACACCCCATATTGGCCTCCTAGAGGCAAACCGATTCAACAACCTGACAGGCCTGGCGTCCGAGCGGCATAAGCTGCCGCGAGCGCTGGTAACGCCCGAGCGGTGCTCGCCACCATCAGGGTTAACGACCCCTGGTCAAAACAAGGTTGCATTGTGTGAGGTACGTCGGGGGCAGGTCCATGACGTGTGTTCCGTCGCTATATATATATATATATATATATATATATATATATATATATGTGTGTGTGTGTGTGTGTGTGTGTGTGTGTGTGTGTGTGTGTGTGTGTGTGTATTGTGACATACCAAAAATGACGGACATTTTATTTAGGCAAATAAAGGCCAAAATGTAGATATTGCAAAAGACGTAGGTTTCTATGGTGCAGATACGCAGAGGACACCCTAGTAACCGGGAGAGCTGTAAAGTAAACACGCTAGGTACACCGTGGCAACACGAAAAAAACCAATAGAGAGAAAAACACAGCGAGCTTTGAAGGGTGGACCAGATTGGGAATTAGAGCATTCCGACTGATGTCATGGTGGTGAGCAATCGCTTGTGCGGTTTTTCCTGAAGTTAATTATCAAATCGGGACTTGTGATATTTCGTGAGAATGAACATTGAACTTTAACTTAGAATATTTCCGCACTAGGTGTACAACTGACTCTAGTCAAATTTACTAGTACTATTACTATTTAAAAGTAATAGAGAGTGTTGTACTATTGCAAACTCGGGCTCGTAATATTTTCATGAGTGAACTGGAAAGTGAACTTAGAACAATTTCGCGGTGAAGTTACAAGACTTGACTTAGAAATTTTACCAGTGAATTGCCAGGTTAGGCGATAGAATATAATATTAGAAGGATATCATTCCCACTTGGAAAAAGTAATCAGGAGTTAATAGGTGCCCACCTGAGGCGCAAGACGAAGAGTATAGGCAGTGCTTGTGGAGTGGTTGGAGGAAGTTTCGACTTGGTCGCTGATCATTGTGGACCTCAACAAGAAGGAAGATTGGTCTACCCTACGTGGCGACATCGAGCGACATGCGCGCGAAGAGGCAAGAAAGGATAAAAGGTTAGGCTATAAGGGTGTTATTGCAATAACGAGAAAAATGGTCATGACCTAACGATAAATTGTAATAATTGATGATAGTTAATAACTTTGGTATGCATAATAAATTATAATTCATAATTTGAAAGAAAGCTGATTCTTATTTACCATTACATGCAATCCTTGAGTAGGCATTTTAGAATAATTTTCAGATTCCTCGCCACTCTGTGGATGGCAGATTGAGTAATTCGTTGCGGAATAAGTAGCAACAATTATTTCATAAGAACCCGTCGACCGAGCTAGCGGGATTTATTTGTAATATATCCGAATACAGTAATAGATAATCATGAATTCAAGTATAACCTTGATGATGATGTGATGTGTCCGCAACTACCGGAATTAGAATATTTTATATCTTCTTGCAGTCTCGTAATATTAATAATTGATGAGTGACGTAACTTGAGTTCTGTTAAGATATATCTGATTCTGTTATAGATTAATGCAGATTTTTAACACCACTGATTGTTTTTATTTGAAGGGTCCTTGAAAGAATGGAAATTTATGTTTGTCTCTATGAGGTACTTAATAAATTTACGGAAATTTGTTATTTTTTAAATCTGCTACAAAGTCACTGGTCACTTTATTTTTAGGCTCCTTGATATAAATGTATTGGAGATATTTGATATGAAAATTGGGGGAATTTTAGCCGGTAAATCTGTATAGTATACTGCACTGCTGGTGAAATAATTGTTGTCTATATTGTGTAGGGTTAATAGGGCCTTCTTAATTTTGCATTAACTATGCAAACAATGAAGAAAAACTAGTGCTATTCTGAATGAATAACTAACAGTTGTTAATGTATTTATTTACAGACATTTACATATGTATTTACAGACTTATAGGCTAACCTTAAATATAATCTTACATGCTATTACAAGGGGGATAAAATTCCTTTTCTGGTCCTCAGTCTGGATACAAATCTGCAAATGTTTCGAGGAATATGTGATGTGGATATTTGCTTTTGATTCTTGTTTGGTAATTGGGGTTTTTGGCAATTTTGAATGGTGATAAGACTGGGATTTGAGGTCGGGTTTGATAAAAGTTGATGGACAGATATGTGATGTATTGTTCAATAGGTTCCCTATTAAATTCGTTGTGAAGTTGATTGTTAGTTATATACCAAGGGTCATGAGCAACTATTCTTAAGAATTTATTTTGCAGGACTTGTAGTTTATGGATGTTAGTTTTAGCTGAATTGATGCAAATTGGGCCAACGTACAACATTAATGGTCTTAAAATAGTCTTGTAAATTGCCATGGCTGATTTATAATGTATTGGACAGTTTCTGTAAATTAGTGGTCGTAGTTGTGCCAGTTTTATTTTAGTTTGAGTCACTTTGACATTTATGTTTTCCCCAAGTTAACTTGGTGTCAAGATATAAGCCTAAATATTTTACAGGTTTATTGAGGAGGTACCATTGTAGTGATTTGTTATTTAGAGTGAGAAGTGGGGGAGAGTGGGGTCTTAGAGTAAATATTTTAGCAGCGGTTTTGTTGGGATTTAGTTGAATTTGAAGTTTAGCAGCCCAGCTGTCTATCATATTTAAATAGCAAATATAGATGTGTCATCGGCAAATTGAGCGATCGTGATTTTGTGAAGTGTGGGTAGGTCAGCGACATAGAGGTTGAATAGGGTGGGTGATAACGGAGAGCCTTGGGGAAGTCCAGCGTTTATTGTTCTTGGGTTGGATAAATGATTGTTAACATTGACTGAGAAAGTTCTATTGCTTAAGAAATTTATTATTGATTTTGGGTATTGTGGAGTGCCTATTTGGATGAGTTTATATAAAAGAGCTTGGTGCAAATTTCGGTCGAAAGCTTGTGTAATATCAACAAATAGAGCTATTGTGTGGTGTTTTTTTTAAAAGCGGAATAAATGAGCTCTGAAATTCTTAATAGTTGATGTTTCGTTGAGATTCTTTCTGTAAATTCAAACTGTACCTTGGTGATAGCATTGGTTGAATAAGGTGGTTTTTCAATCTTCTCAATATGATTTTCTCGAATATTTTGGAAAGAGTTGTTAATAAGCTGATTGGGCGGTAACTCTCGGGGTTTGATGGGGTTTTGTTTGGCTTTGCTATGGGGATGATGATTGCGTGTTTCCATTTATGAGGGAAATATATCCGATTCTGAAACATGAATTGAATATGTTGTTCAAGTACGCCATTGCCGGTGGTGGTAGTTTCTTAATGCTAAGTTGTTTATTTTATTGTGACCTGTGGATTTTTTGTTAGGAAGATTCTCTATGATATTAGAAATTTCAATGGGAGCTGAAAAAATTATTCTCTGATACGGGCCGAAGTCTAATTTTGTAGCTTGTAGAATATTATGTTGCGGGTGGGCATTCGTGTTCTCACGGAACGTGGTTTCGAAATGCATGGCGAGCACTTCTCCCTTCTGAAGTGAGGATAAGACCTTGCCTGTCGTTGTGTTTAAAGGAGGGACCTTGTTTTTTTCTTGAGATTTTTTTTAGTGAAGTGCCATAATGCGTTATTACTGGTGTTGAGTGATTGTATGAGTTATGATATTGTTCGCTGTTATGGTTTCTGGTAAGTCGTTTGACCACGTTGGAGATTAGGTTGAGTTCTCTCTTTAATTCTCGTGTTCTTAGCTGGACCCAGAGTCTGTTAGTCTTATTCTTTACCGATATTGCATTTAAAATGCCTGAGAGTAATTTATTGTAGGGTTTGTGAGATGTATTCGGAGTGGTAGTCAACTGAGAATTTTGGATGGTTGTGTTGATGAAATCAGAAAATTAATGGATTGGTCTATTTCAAGGGGAGTATATAGTATTTTTATTTTGGCTATTGTACTTTTTATTGTTTCGGCGAAATTCGTTCAGTTAATTTTTAATGAGTTCAGTTTAGGTATAGGGGCATGTTCATGTTGAGGCGAGATTTGCTGCGAAGTAAAAAAAACTGGGATATGATCAGAATAAAATTCCAATATTACCGATAAATGGAAGTTAACGTTTGTGTTGGTTAGGCCAATGTCGAGAATGTCTGGTTTACGCGAACGGTCTTGAGGGTAGTAAGTAGGTTCACTGGGAGAGAGAATTTTAATATTGGCATTGTTTACTAATTGGGCTAGAGTTTTACCGTCTTGATTGTTGGATTGGCATCCCCAGTTACTGTGTTTGGCGTTGCGGTTCGTATGCAGCTATGATCTTCAAAGGGTTATTGTTAATTATTATTGAGGCTGTTAGCATAGGATTGAGGCTGTTAGCATTCTAAGTCTGGTGTGTCCGGGAGAGCTTCCTGATTATACATGTGAATAGATTTGATTGCGATAAGTACACTGCCGCCTTTCGTTTCGGTTCTGTCAGTTCTATATAGATTATAACTGGGAATAAATAATTTATTTTTTTGCGCAAGTGTGTTTCTGTAATACGAGCTACATCTACGTTGTAGTGATGAAGGAAATGAACGAGTTCATTTTTTTTGTTGGTGATTGAGTTTGCGTTTCAATTTAGAATGTTTATATTGTTTTGGGATTTATTTGCCATTGTTGGTTAGATATTCGGCCTCAGAGGTCTGAATAGTACTAATTATAGACGGGATTAGAAAGTTGATGAAGTTAATAATGCAGGTGGTAGAGTTAATTATAGTGGTGATTAATGTGTGATTAGATTGGATATTATTAGAATGGGCCGTATGGTGGGTGTTTTGCGATGTGCTAGGAGGTGGATTGTTCGTGTTTGAAATATGGGTGAAGTTTTGAATGGGCTGGAATTGCGGCAGTGGCGGGAAATTGGCTCCTGATTGGTTTTGGAGAGGAGGAGTAGCATTGGAGTTTGAAGGATTTCCATTATTTTTATTTTTAGAGTTACTTTTCCTATCTAAGATCTCTTTGTAGTAGGCAGAGTTCATGTTTCTTATATTGGCCTTGTTATTTCCATTGCAGTTCGCACACACCGGAGATTCCTCCTTCTTAGGACAAAGCACAGAGTAATGGTTCCTGGCACAGAATGCACACGCGATGGGCTGGTTACAATTGTTTTGGTATGGCCATAGTTTAGGCATCTTTGGCATTGAAGGGGGTCTTTATGCTTTTTGCATCTTTCGGATTTTACACGATGATTGTAAATTTGATGTACGAGGTAGGGTCAAAAAGTTCCCGAAATGGTCACTTACAGTCAAGTATTTGTTAGCTGAAAGGGAAATTTTTGTTTGTGAGGTTGGCATAACTGGTAGTGAATGTGCTTTTGAGGTTAGCAGGCAGTTGTAGTTGGTTCCGTGCGTTCGGTGTTTAATATTGTAGATCGTAGTTTCTTTCTTTCATCGGATTGTGCAATGTCGTCATTAGAGCAGCGTGGCAATATTAAATTCTGTGTGTTGCTGGAGAAATCACCCTCGGAGACTCTTGAGATGCTAAAAAAAGCATACGGAAATTCTGCGATGAAGAAAACAGCAGTTTACGAGTGGCATAAGCGTTTTCGCGACGGTCGCACAACAATTGAAGATGACGTTCGGACTGGGCGGCCTTCCCTCCACTACAGACGACAATGTTGAGCGCGTTCGACAAATTTGCGTGCGGACAGGCGAACAACCATCAATACTATTGCCTCTGAAATTGGTATTTCACATGGGAGTGTTCACAGCATTCTTCATAATGACTTGAACATGCATCGTGTTTTCTTGCACATTGTTCCAAAATGTTATCCCTGAGCAAAAAGGGAAAAGAGAGTGACCATGTCCAGGGACTTGATTAAAATGGCTGATGCAGATGACAGCTTCCTGCACAAAATTGTTTCAGGTGATGAGACATGGTGCTTTCTTTACGACCCTCAGACAAAACGGCAGTCCGCTGAATGGAAGTCAAAAACTTCACCAAGAAAACAAAATTTCGCTTGGACAGAAGCCGGGGTAAGGTGATGTTGGAGGTGGTTTTTGATTACCGTGGAGTGATTCATTATGAATTTATTCCTGAAGGAGAACAGTAAATAAAGAATTGTACACAGAGATCTTAAAACGGCTACGAGATGCAATTCGACGAAAACGACCTGAAAAATGGGCAGAGAATGACTGGTGTTTGTTGCACGACAATGCCCCAGCACATCGATCCCTAATGGTGAAACAATACCTTGCCAAGAATAATGTTACCACTCTGGAACATCCTCCATATTCTCCCGATCTCGCACCACCAGATTTCTACCTGTTTCCAAGGTTAAAAATGGCATTGAAGGGACATCGTTTTGCTGATTCGTCAGAGGTGATTGAAAATGCGACGGAGCGGCTGAAGGAACTTTCAAAAAACGGCTTTCAAGAGTGTTTCCAACAATTATATGAACGGTGGAATAAATGTGTAGATGCAGGAGGAGAGTATTTTGAAGGGAAATAATGTAAGAATGTTATAAATATTTTTAATAAATTTTTAATAACCAATTCCGGGTACTTTTTGACCCTACTTCGTATAGTTAAAATAGTTTCTACGAGTTCAGAACCGTTGAATTTCTACGAGTTGAACCGACTTTCGTTAAAATCTTTCTTATTCATAGCAGCTCACGCAAACACATCAGACAGATGGCAATACAAAGAGTGAACACAGCAGCATAGCTAGAAGTGCTAGGTGCGCCAAGCTGAAACAGCCAAGACCGCACCCCACAACGAAACATGTAAAATCATTTATTCCTAATTAATTGCCAATTAACGGCCACAATTTGGAATTAATTGCTAATATTTATTGATATTATATTTTTATTATTAATTAATATTTTCGTGGAGAAAACGGGTGTGTGCTAGCTTGACGTCAAGCCAGCACACACATAAGTTAAATTCGAGTGGGAGCCTAACGGAAACCCACAAATCAATTATTGCTAATTAATTGCCAATTAATAGCCACAAATTGGAATTAATTACCACATATTTTCGGTCGGAAATCCTCAATGTCAATGTCAGCAGGCATGACGCAACACCGAACATAAAAAAATAATGGAATGTATAGAGAACAAACAAGCACAACAAAATAAAACAAATATCATAAATTAAAATACACTTGACACTACATCAGAACTCAAAACAGAAGTTAATTACTCCAGTCATTTACAAAATAAATAATGTTAAAAAACGTCATAGTTATGCAACCACGTACGATAATCGAATTGAAAATTCGAGAATACCAATGGAGACTATTAAAATTAAAACCTCATACATATTTTAATAAACATTCCACTTTAATATATGAAACCAAAGAAAAATTATAAACTTGGCAATGTAATAAATAATTATCGTTAAAAATTGAACTAGAGTTATCCAACAATGGCAGATATTCAAATTCGAAAATACAGAGAACCAACGAGCACAATCACACATAACCAACAACATAGTTTTTAGTTATTGAAAACTATTTTTTACTCTATACACGATTTAATTGCTCTTGCCATTAAGGATTAAATAATTTTAAAAAATCGTAGTTATGCAACCACGTACGATTTCCGAATGGGAAATTTTAGAGCACTAACGACCAGGAATCACTAAACCATATTAAATAATTAATAACACATAAAATACTAGTTTATTACACGAAAGATAGATTAATAAATGTTATAGTGTATTATATAAACATTGTTGAAACTGCATCACAGTTATGGGACCAAGCCAGATATTCTGACTGAGGTACACCCGTGCAATTTAATCACCTCGAATATCAGTAATTATTTTAATTTCTCGTACTGTTGCTGATTCTGCACGTCTCTGAACACGTGAGGTAGTATTAAAAAGCGCCGGACCAGCAAAATGGAATGGAATGTCCAAGAATCTCTCATCCTATAGATTACGGTGCGATGAACATGTTTTTGAGGCCACGAAATTCCAGATTTTAATGCTCAGAATCTGGTTTCAATATTCCAGATTTTAAGACCCTAGAACGCTTCGTTTAGGAGTTATGTTTAACAATGCTGTTTGAATGTTGCGGTTTGCATTTGACGATAATATTTAAATGCGTTTTTTTTAACAAATCCCTCAAAAGTTAAAGTGAAAGTGCACGTCTCCGTGAAATTCCATTTCTTTAGAGACATCATTTATAAAAATAGATTGCGTGTGGGAGCCGCAAAACGCATCTATACTATTAAAATAATATAGGAGGGGAATTTGTATAATATAAACAATAAAACATGAGATGAACTAGCATCTGGAATACAGTATGATCGGCCAACTATCCGGCACCTTTGTTGTTTGTGAAAGATTTGATATAAATTCCATCTAACATTAATGAAACTATGCAAACTGATTCCTGCAATGTTTTGAATTTCTCCGTAGCACACTTCAAAATATTATCATCTGCTTGCTCTTACTGTTCGTAGTTGTGGAGAGACAACATATCCCGATTTCCTAAAACAATTGTATCCATGAGGGGTAATAGAAAATAAAAAAGCAGACAAATCAGCACTGTATCTAACATTGTTATTCAATGATTAATAAATCGATGTGTTTAATAATAAATTTAATTTGCTGGCACATATCATCTAGATCTTTTACTAACCTGCTCAAAATAGCATTTAAAGCACTGAATGCACTACGAGAGTAGTTCTCCTAGTTTCCTTGCAAATGCTTCAACTTGTTCAAGATATAAATAACTTGTTGAAATTACTAGTCAATCTAGGGAATATTATTTCCCAGCTTGTTCAATATAATATCATGACTGAGCACGCTGACTTGAAAATTTAACCAAATCACTGCTGATAACGAAAATACTACCACAGTTAAAACATAAACCAAACCCAACAAGACATTCTTTTCTCTTTACTGTCCACAATCGTCCATTCTTTGCCAATATTGTTTCTTTCTTATTTTCGACGAAGAACATCAAAAGATGTAAGATGTCTTTCCATCGTAGATTTGGTTTCTAAGCTCAATTCTATTGCCCGTCGCAATTTTTCCTGAGCCTGGAATTTCGCTCGTAGTTCCTTCTTCAATTGGGTACACAGCCCTTGCAGAAATTGAAAGTTTCACTACACGCATAAAAAACAATCTTCATCAGTATCAACCAACTATTAATTATTCTAGCTGCTGCGAGAGCGAATCTTGAATTAATAATGATGATGCAAATTAACCTCGTCAGTCTTCAAGGACCACAGTGTAGACAGAAAGAGTAAACATAAGATGGAAAAATCTATGCCTTTTAAGCGGGACGTCACAAAGCTGGCTTCCGGCCCCAAGGCCATATATAGGTGGTATTGGGCAATATCGATAAGCGCCCGACCAGGAAAAATGTAATAGAATGTCTGATAAAACCTTATTCTGCAGATTATGACATGGGCAACTTTTGTTTCCTTCGGCTTCAAAATTCCAGATTCAAAGACCCTAGAACGCTTCGTTTGGGAGTTATTTAACTATATACATTTTGACTGCGGCCGGGTGTTGCAAATTGCATTTGACGTCAATATTTAGATAATTCTTTTCAACAAATCCTTCATATTTTTAAAGTCAAAGTGCAATTAGTCACTTTTTTGTGAAATTTTCTTTCTTCAGAAACCCTATTTATAAAGATTGGTTGCGTATAAGAGTCGCAAAAAGGATGTAATAATATAGGAGACGATTTCCATTCATTTAGTGAATGTTAAAAGTAGTGTTATGGTGTTGGAATGTTGTATGGTGGTTGTGTTCGTATCCCACTAGAACATTGATTGATTAGTGAATCCGGGTGCGTCAAGTCATTAGTCCCGTAAGTGTCGTGCGTGTTTCCCCGGGGGGGTATTTTTCCCCACTGGATGGTGAGATGCGGCTAGTGAGGTTCTCCCCAACACAGTATCTCCCACCACCCGGGCACCAACCAAACCGGGACATGCTCTAAGCAACCGAACACTCTCCCGGCATGTGTGGTAGTGTAGTGCATATAAGTGTATGTGAATAAGTAAGGGTTGAGAATAGAATAAGGTAGAGGAAGGAAGAATGCGCGCGGTTCCTGGCCTGTTTGGTAGGTACTGCTCCGGCATTCGCCAAGTGTTGGTCGGAGAAACCACGGAAAACTACCGATCAAAGCAGCCGGCCGCTCCAGACAGCGACTGAATTCGACCTGGCTAAGTAGACGGCGTCGAAAATCCGCCACAATCGGAACTAAAACCCTAGGATCTCTCGATCAGAGGCACTGCATTTGGCAACAATTTTTGCTCTGGCTCATCTGAGCTGCTGCGCACATACACGGAAGCTGTCATAAAACTCACTTTTGTACCGTCCCTTCTTTCATGCTCGTTGAGCCGGGCGCGTGGGAAGAGGAGCTGGCGGCCGCGGCCACCCGAGCCGCGCGCGAGCAGCGGGGCCTGGGCCTGGGCCTGGGCCTGGGCCTGGGCCGGGGCCTGGGGATCTCGCGTGCGGGCGGTGCGCGGCGGCGCGTGCGCTGACGCGGGGAGACGCGCGCTGGGCGACTCAGGCCCGCGTCCCGGGCGGGCTTCCGTCACCCCCCAAACACGCGCCTACGGCCTCTGCCGATCGATTGCGCTCGCCACCTCCCCCACCCCACCTCTCTACTCGGCCATCGCACCGTTTCACCTGCAACATTCTTCTCTGTCGGATCTCCAAAAAGTCGACATATTGTCTGGCAGAAAAAAAAAGAAGCAGCCGGAACTTATTACTGCGCTATCTCTGCCTAATGCATCAGGAAGGTGGAATCATTTTCATTTTCTCGGTCTCCTTCAGCGTTACTGAAAAAGTGGACTAAATTCCTTCCTTTAACACGTTGGCTAGTCAGCATCTAAGATTTGTGGGTTCTTGATAGCGAAAAATTGTTCAACGGCAAAACGTGTTCATACAATTTTCTCCACAGTTAATATTCCCCGATCGATGTGGACGAACTCGAGCCTCTGAGAGTTTGAAGTGGTTCTTTTGGTTTTGGGGTTATATATATATATATATATATATATATATATATATATATATATATATATATATATATATATATATATATATACATAACAGCATTTTCAAAAATGTCTCCATTTTGAACTTGTCCCGGCTGGGGCGCACGATGGTTTGAAAGGCGAAAAAAGCGGACAAAAATCAAGTTTTCAAAATTGTATGATTTGCTTCATTCAAGCACATATGAACAGAAAATTATCCAATGCTTTATGTAATATACTATATTTTGATATTTTCTTGTCCATCATTGTGTACAACGCGCGCAAAAATGAGAGATTTGTAAGCACCCGGACGGTCATAAATTCATCCCATTTTGAAACGCACATGTCTCCGTTACTATTAAAGTAATGAAGTTCGTTTTTTCCTAGTTACTCTTCAATAACTTATAAGTACATTTCTTACAAAAACTATATTTTTCACTTTCATATTAGTTGTAAATAAATTATTGATATCATGCCTGCTAGTAGTAACATTACATTTGCGTTTCTTGACTTACAAACCAATTTACTCGTATGTATGGCATAAAACTTGTAGTAATAATACAAGAAACATCAGGGAACACGTTTGTGTAGGTTTTATCTGCTACTATTAGAAACTCTTCTCGGGTTCGACAGAAACAAGCACTCGATAGATCGAAAACGATGAACAAGATGTCCAGTAAAGAACAGGAACCGATAGGAGTAACCGACAGGAACATCTATCCGATTGCTTGTACGCATGATCACACTAAGGCATGTGCTCGCTAGCTGTTGGTATTAATGAAAGGTCTGTGGGACTGTAATCTGGTAGAGTTCTTCCCTAGTGTTGCATGTGCAGAATGAGAAGTGAAAAAAAAAATTTGTAGTGAATCGCAGTAAGCTCCTTCAAAAAACTAGAGAAAATAAATGAGATAGTGGCCCAAAACAATAACAGTTTGTGCTAGAAAATGTCATGAACAAATTTGACTTAATCCTAGAAAAACGAAGGGAACACTCAAGGAGCCCACCACCTTGATGTAAACTTTCAGTTTACTTGATTCATGTGCTCTACATTATTGAGAATTAATTTAATTGTTGAGGCAGTTTCACTCTTCATTTTCCATAGCAATGACAGGAGATATATTTTCTTTCCTCACACAGAAAGCTGCCTCAGCAATTACATTAATTATCAATAATGTAGAGCACATTAATCTTTCTTTAAATCTGCATTTTTCTAGTGCGGGTTTGGTACCTCCTTCGTAAAAGACGTAGTTTTTCCATTGTGCTTTCAGTGGGAGTATTTTATTTCCCCTTTTCGTGTATGTAGGAACCTTTTGTGTTAGCTATGGTTTTTTGCGTTCGTAGTAAACACGTCCCTGAACTGAATTGGCGATGAGAGTAAGACTATTTTTCAGTCGTTTATTCACTCAAGATGTCAGGAAGATTGGCTGAATTGGCAATAGAAAAATTACTGAAGGCTTAGTCATTACAGAGAGTGAAGATGAAGATAGAAGTATTTGCAGGTGAAGAGAATACAGCATGCAATCAAGTTACGGTGAATAGTACAGTAAATAACTTTCACTGAAATTATTGCTAAGTTCCGCTGAGGCTCTCCTGAAACACACATTGCCAATACTGTTAAAGTTTCTTCCGAGGTTACTCCTGGATGTAAAACTCATAATTTGCAAGAAGCGTTCAAAAAGTTTTGTTTTTTATTACAATAAAGAATTCCGATAATTGTGACACATAAAAATGAAGAAACTGTGCGAAAGAGTATTGGAAGGACGAATGAAAACGAGGTTTATGTCTTTATTAATGTAGTACTACTGACGGGTGTATATCAAGACAACAATGTTTAAGTGCATTATTTGTAGTCAGATTTGCTGGGGAAAGCAATACGCAGAGCCACTATTGGTGGAGATAGATTTTTAGTCTTAGATTTGATGAAAAGTACAGGACAGCCAACCATTGAAAAGATTACAAGTTTGGCACCGTTTTGGAATGTGTTAGATAGCTAAGCGTTTCACTTCCCAGGTACTTTCGTCCTAAATTTCACAATAATATGAACGATATGTTGTGTCTGTTGAGAGGACAATTTCCATTCAAAGTTTTTATGAAAATATAACCGAAGAAAAAAAGAGGAGACGAAACTGCAGAGGAAGAGTGAAAAAACTTAAGAAAGGACTCTGAAGAAGCCGACACTACTGACACTGAAGATGCATAATATTTCGCAGTAAGAAGCGTGAACCACTTTAAAAGCAAATTAACTTCAAATAAACATTGAAAATAGAGTTCTAGGTTAAAATAATTTCATTTAATTGCGTAAAAAAAATTTTGTCAGCTTTTTTTTGCCAATCCGTACCATAGTGGCGCGGTGCCTCGCTGATGGAGATACCTGGATGGGAAATCCCCGGTAATCGACGGTAGGTCGGCGACGGATCTCACCATCGTTGGAGGGAAGATCACCGCCACGTCTCGCGATATAATATACATTAAACTTACAGGACTATTGACCTTAACAGTTGACACGCCCGGAATCACTATTCAACCAACCAACCAATGAGAAAAGGCTCCATATTATTTTTATTAAACTTTTTAATAGTATAGCGCGAAGGAAGTTCGCTGAATATCTGAATTTTCGAAAATTGGCGAACATCAAACATTTTTAGGTACTGTCCTACAATTACAATATTTAAGATAGAGATTTTTTCCTTAACAAAACCAGTTCTTCAAGGGCAGATATTTAAATAAGATCTCGTACAATTTTTCGAAAATAGGAGTAGTTTTTGTGTAATTTTGCGTGTAATAAAATAATTTTTTAAACAATTGTTATCACTTCTGAGAAAATTGCTCCAAATTTATTCTGTGATTTTTCGCGAATGTAGTGAAGGGCGGTAAGAAACTGGGTCTGACCCTATTTTTGGCAAATTCCTTGTATTTTAGCAAATTAAAAAAATAACATTGCAAATGTACGATATTGGTCATAGAAAATTTTTTACTTTATAAAATCTGTTGTAAAAAATAAATCTTTATATGAGGTCATTCCTGTTCTTTGAAGAAGCTGAAGACAAACCAGTAATTTCGGCGTAATTTCTAAGCTAATGAAATTTAGAATTTTTTCTCAAAATCAGCTCAACATCTTTTTAAAAAAATGTTCTCTCAGATTGAGCAAAGAACACAAAACAAGGCAACAATTGCAAAAGTTGAAAATAATGTGAGACTGTATGTGCTGTTGTATCACCACCTGTTAGTTTTTGCAGTACGTTTTCGCGAACTTAACATAAGGTATGTTTTAAATACAAATCCGAAATGTGTGTAAATGCAGGAATATTTAAGTAATCTAAATAATATATGTAATACATAACAAATGAAGTCAATTATTTCATCATATGGTTTAGATTGAAAACATTTGTGAAGAGTAATCAAGTCTGTTCATTTTTATACATTTAACTTGTTACATTTTATACTTTAAACTTGAAAACAGAGACAATAAAGATGTGATCAGCATTTATAAAATTTATATTTTTAGCATTCAAAATTGAATGAAACATATTTAAAGTCGTTCACAGTAATTGTCCTCAAGGAAACAAAATATTCGCTTTAAAATTCTACATTTTTATCTCTCGAAATAAAATCTACTAGAAGTCAATACAAAACTCATAATGCTAAGAATTAAGAATGTTCTATACTTGTTAAAATCTCATGCTAATAATTGAAAACAAAAGATTAACCTAAGTAAAAAAAAACTGGGACCGAAACTGTTGTTAACTTAAATATTGCCCTGACCGAAATGTTTTCTCAATTCCTTCCTTCCCTATCACATTTCCTTTCCTTTTTTCTTTCCTTGCGTCATTCAGTCCTTCTTTCTTCATGTTATCTTCGTTCATTCTTTCTTTTCCTGCGTGAGTTTACCGCAACTAGCAGGCTTTTCTGCCTTCCACCACCAAGTGTCGGATTACAAGAGCACAGTCCACTGCAGCTGGACGTCCAAGTGCATCTGAGGCACGGCCCTTCCGCCTGCTTCCTTCGTCTTACGTCAGCGCCTACCTGCCCTGCCTCGCCCCTCCCCGCGCGCTGTTAGTCGCTTTAACGCGCCTTCGAATCTGTTATTCTCGTGGGCGAGAAACAAACATGATGCATCTCGCGCGTCTTCTTCAGTGGTTCATTTAGTTTCGTTGTGGATGAAATATATGCAAAGAGCAAATCACATAAGATCAGTTTGTCTACATAAAAATGTTAATATACAAAATTAGTGGAAACAGGAAACTGCTAAATATATATTAATAAATCAAAATATGTTCTAAAAGGGAAATCATCATATTTAGTAACAATAATTTAGCTGTTAGTTTGAACCGAATGCGAGAAACAAATCGAAGTATTTCTGTTTCATTTAGACATCGGAAACATATACTCTTACTGCGAATTATCAAACTCTGAGTACATTCAAAGGAAGGTATTAGAAAAACGCGCCGACTGAGAAAAGAAGCTCTTAAAGGAAAATGGCTTCTGTAAAAATTTTTCAAGGACAGGTAAAATTATCGTGATCAATTGACCAGAAAAAAGGAAAATGCACATGACGCACATGGGCCTCGAGTAATGAGATGTGACTTGGACATGACATCAATGCCTACTAAATGAAGTACAGCAATAGAAACATTTATGATTGATTGATTGAGTTTTCGTGTTTCCGGGCGCGTCAACTGTTTGGTCATTAGTGCCGTTAGTGTAGTGCATGTTTTGTTCTCGGGAGAAGGCGGTGATTTTCCCCTCGCTGGATGGCGAGATCCGGCACCGATATACCGTCGGCTAGTGGGGTTACCCCCTAACCAGGACTCTCCCACCAGCGGGCACCGCCCCAGCCGGGACGAGCTCTGAACTCCCGACCGGTGCCCCGGAATATGTGATAGTGTAGTGCATGTTAGTGTAAGTGAGTGTGTAAGGGGAGAGGATAGGACAAGGAAGGGGAAGGACAGATCGCGCGCGTTCCGTGGCCCGTTTGGTAGGGTACTGCTCCGACATTCGCCTGGTGTTGATCGGAGAAAGCAGGGAAAACTACCGATCAGAGCAGCCGGACGCTAGAATTCTACTCCAGACAGCGTCACAATTCGACCTAGCTGAAAAAAGCTAGTGTCGAAAATCCTGCCGCCGTCAGGACTCGATCCTAGGATCTCCCGGTCAGAGGCATTGCAGTGGCATCAGTTGATGCACTGAGCTCCAGGGAGAAACATTTCTATAACCTAGAGCAGACCCATACGACACTGAATCAATGGATTCTCTAAACATCAATATCAAACACTCATAGTGCACTCATAGTGTACCATGCACTCATAGTGTTCTGGTCAACAAATACGAACTGAAAAATCAAGAGTAATACACATTTGTAGAACCTCTCTATTCCATCGCAATCTATTGCGAAGTCTTTATGAAACTGAAAACTACACTGTAACAACAGTAGGTGTATGTAGCGTACTGTAGTTAAGCTACAGAGTAACAGTAAAGTCATCTGCATTTCAATGTTACTCACCATTTTTTCATCTTTCTGACTGATCTCCGTAAGTGGACAATTCGGAAACAAGACATTCTCGATATTTCTTTGACACATTAATGCCCTTGTAACTATAGTAAAAGTTTGTTTATTTGGTGAACTTACTTGTCCGTCACACCGCATATTAAGTACACCTCATCCACAGCCTCATCAGAACCATGTAGTCCTAACATGTACAGTGAGAAAGTTTCCCTATTACATCACTCCCCGTTTTCGATCAACAGCTCACACTCATCATGCGCTGCTTATGAGCGGCGCGCGAATGGACCGGAAACGGGCGCACGTGAGAACGGGCGCGCCGAGTCACTGCCGTCACCGTCGTCACCATTACGGCGGCGGCGTCCTATTCTTCGGCGCTGACAAGAGGCGTCTACTCGCTTTCTAAGTAAACATGTCACGGCGGCGGGCCGACACAAAGCGGGGTGGCAAGCGGCCTTGGGGGCGAGGGCTCGAGCCGAATCCGCGTCGCGACGCCTTGGGCACCCCGTGACTGGCTGCTTCGCCGGCGGACCCGCGCCGCGGCGCTGATACCACGCAACGGACGATGGCTCCCTGCAACGCCGCGTTAGCGCTCCGACCAAGATCGCAAAAGCTTTTGAAAATATTTCGAAAATTTGGATCAAAATCCCGGCTGAAATAGATAGGGCAACAATTCAAGGGCTCAGTAGAACACATTGACATAATTCTGAGATAATGAGCTGAACTTCCCTCATATAACAATATCAGTAACATAACTAGTACAATATCAGATGTTTCAAATTGGTTCCGAAATAACAAATTGATAGTAAACGAAAAGAAAACGGTTTTAATGCAGTTTTCCATTTCAAGTAAACAATTCTGTGCTCCATTGAAAATGAACAATGTACCATTGACTGATGTTAAGGCAACAAAATTTTTAGGTCTCTTAATTCAGTCAAACCTTAAATGGAACGTCCATTTAAATGAATTGAACACAAAATTAAGTTAGTTGTGCTGCGCGTTCAGAATTCTTGCAAATTCAGACAGCCTTCATACTACTCGTTGTGTATACTTCGCGAATGTTCATTCCCGCCTGAGATATGACATAATATTCTGGGGAAATACATCTTATAGCTCCCAGACTTTTAGATTACAAAAACGAATTGTACGAATAATAACCAAATCCCACCTACGTGATTCATGTAAGCCTCTCTTCATTCATCTAGGAATTTTACCATTACCGTGTCTTTTTATTTACGAATCAGTGGTTTTTGTCAAAAATGACTTGCTCAAGGGCGGGAATATATTTTCAGAAAATGCCGAAGTCTATAACACTCGACGCAGAAATCATATTCATCAGGTGACAGTATCAACTGCTCATTACAAAAATTTCACATACAATACATGTACATTATTTTACAACACTTTGCCAGATGACATTAAACGATTAAATTCAATAGAAAAGTTTAAATCCCAAGTGAAATCGTTTCTGCTGCATAACTGTTTCTATACAATTAGAGACTATACTGAGCATCACAAGAAAAGGAACATTAATTTTAACAATGATACATAATGCATTATTTACCATTTGGACTGTATAAATGAGTATAAACAACCTGTAACAACTATTGTACTACAGCTTCCGGGTCAATGACCCCCATCTCGATCAGGTTTTTCGTCCAGTTTCCTGATCCATTGAGCAAATGCTGAGATGGCCCCTTGTTTTGCTTGTGGACATAAATGTAACTTCATTTTCTGTGCACGTCTTCTAGAATTCAATGGGAAATACAATTATTCAAATTATCGTTTCCATGTTGTCGCGGCAGGAGGTATTATTACGAAGCACAACATGATAAGAGCCAAAATTTTTCGCTTATTTATCCTTGAAAATAGATTTTATTACACGGGAGTGTTTTTTGTTTTTGTTTTTTTTCCCAAAATTTAAGTAGTATATGACTTAGTGTAGGGATCACAGAATTTTGAAAATGTGCACACAATTCACCTTTCCCCATAGCACATCATACGCAGTTTTAACTGTTTTTTTGACGTAAAATAAATAAATAAATAAGTCAGAATATTTGAAAACTTTTAAACAGAACACTTGCATATAAACCCATACTGGATTTAAATTATACATAACTCTAAAATAATAATATTTGAAGTTTTGTGTAAAGGTAATAATTTTACAAAAAATGTGGGTTAGCCTCGTGTTCTTCTCAGCCCTTCAATTGTTGCCACTATAGCAATTCTGGCCGGAAGATCCTAGGGTTCGAGTACCGGTGGAAGCGGATTTTCATCTGAAGGAGAATTCTAGCGGCCGGCTGCTCTAACCCAGTGCAATAAATGCGAAAGGAATGAGGGGCGTTTTCAGAAGTTGGGGGCAGAATTAGCGAAGGTGCAGAAGAAAATATGCGAACTGACACTTAGGAACAACGAGTTGGAAGTTAGGGGCGTTGGTGAACACGTTGTAGAAAAAGAAGTGGAATCAAGTGACTGGACTAGTACGGGTGAGGAGGAAAATGCAAGAACAATTGGGGAGAACATTGTTGCGAGGGAGATTGCAGATCTGAAGAGGAAGTGATAAGGACTTGAATCGTGCGACATGTAGGTAATTGAGAAAATGTACATGTAGAATGTTTGCCGGGGAGAAGGACAGAACAAATGAAAAGGTATGTAGAGAGAAGCAGTTTAAGGGCAGTGAGTACAATGATTCTGCATGTCGGTACAAACGATCTGAAGAGCGAAAATGTGAACTTCTTTGCCAGAGGAATAGCCTTTATAACATATTTTATGCTATTTTTTTGCATGCAAGCAGACTAAGTCTGCACCTAATTATTTTCCCCTCCCTTGTATCACCGTCAGTTACCAATGATACTGAGTAGTGATCTATATGTGTGTGAAATTAATCAATAATATTCAAAGGATATAATCCTAAATTTTGAAACAATCCAGAAAAGTATGCATTTAACAAAATAACTTGCCAAATTTAAAAGTCACTTCAGAACTGGTTATTAATTTGCTAAGATAACTCAATGCTGGGCATTGTAATTCCAGTTTTTGAATTAATTTAACTCATTTGATTTGATTTTTATAGAATTTCTGTTCATTTAGATTACAGAAATTGAAATAACAGAAGTAAAAAATATAAATATGATTTATGTTGGTGATTTCTTCCATATACTTTTTTGATTTTAGCAGTGACTATGACTAACAACTATTTATGAATTCATTGTAATTGTAAACTAAGTGTTAATTTTATGAAAATGAATTTTGTGCTAGTGAATGCAAGAACCCTAAGTATAATGAAGGGACTAAAAGAATTGAACCTTTTGTAACCATAATTAATATAAACATAAAACAAGAATATTAAATTTGTAAAATGAAAGGTTAAAAGAAATAAACAACAAATACATTCGAAAATAGTTTTCAACTACATATTTAGCGATAATTTAAATAATGCTTGGCGTTTTTATAAAAAAAAAAGTGAATAAAATTTGTTTATTGGGGATCAGTAATAAAAGTTGCTATTTAATTGTACTTGTGAAACAGTTTTAAAATAGTTTTGAAACAGTTATAAAATATTTTTGAAATAATTACTGATGTCCGTAAACATGTCGTATAAGCGAGGCAGCTTGCTCCCTTATGGTTGTCTCGTCTTGTCAGTCGTTACCAGTTTAGGTTATATTTTTACGTAGCGTTCACCTGCTGTTGAATTCGTTTTGTTGGTGTTTAGTTAAAAGTTGGCTATTAAACCGATCCATTTGTGATACGGATAACGACTTCGCAGAAAATTTTGAGTTTTATACTCAACACATTTTGCGAAATTCAAGAAGGTATATTCGAGATGTGAGCAATCTATTGGAAATGTACAATGATGAACAGTTCCGAAAAAGGTTTCGTTTTCATAAAACCACAGTAGTGGATCGTGCCGAAGATCGAGAGAGTCCCAACGACGCAAAGAGGACTGACGATTTCATCGTTATTAAACGTTCTTGTTGTATTAAGATTTTATGCAACTTCATCATTTCAGGTATGTTTCCAAAATTTTTAACTTTTATTCATAACACTTATAAGAACTATTATAAGTAATTATGAATATACAATATGAAGTAAGTAGAGTACAAGATACAAGAAAGTTAAGAAGTAAAATAAGTAATTTAAATTATTGTAAAATGGAATTTATTATATGGGGGTTGACATTTCAATTACATGAAATTTTGTTAATAATCCACAACCAATATCGGCAGACCTATGTTATTTTAGCTCGTTTACATTAGAGCATAAGTTAACGTTGTGGAATCAATGGTAATTGATGTTAATATTACAATCAAATAATGCATATAAATAATATTTAAAAATGCACAAGACAATGCAGAGATTAATTAAAATTTTTATTTGACAATCATATTGTTACCAAACATTTATCAGGAGTTGGTAGTAAATAAATTAGTAATATATGATACTGATATCAAAACATCTCATCTTGTCTGTATGAGGACGTAATAGATGTAGCAGAAACATGAATGAAATTTTAAATATTTGGTCAACCAACCCAGGAACATTACATTAACACACTGTTTATTACATGATCGAAACTGGTTGAACTGGTCAGTTTTGACCCTACTTTAGGTCATTGGCAAGTAGAGAAATCAATTCTTTCAACAAATCAATGTTTCAATTTGTTATTTCACAATGCAAAATAGTATTATCTACAGCATAATAATAGGAACATGCCTGCCAGTATTGGTTGTTTATTAATATAATGAAATTAAGCTGTAATAATAATAATTGAATGTCAACTATGTAATTATTAATTTCAGATGGTTTGTGCTGATTTGTACAACATTAGCCAGTCATCTGTGTGCCGGATAATTGGTGAAGTGTCAGAGACATTCGCCCGCCACATCAGCAAGTACGTTAAGTTTCCGGCTGAACCTCTAATCCTAAACAAACTGAAATTGGAATTTTATAGGAAAGCTGGTTTTCCAGGAGTTGTGGGAGTAATTGATGGAACCCATGTTTCAATAAAAAGTCCTGGAGGGACCAACGCAGAGGTTTTCTGCAACAGAAAAGCATTTTTTTCTATTAACGTACAAACTGTTGGCGGACCTCATGAAGAAATATTAGACATCGTGGTAAACTGGCCAGGTTCTGCCCATGACAGCAGAATCTTTGAAAATAGTGCTGTGCGTGTGCGGTTGAGCGATCGACAAATACCGGGACACCTGCTTGGAGACAGTGGCTATGCCACTAGAAAATACGTATACACACCAGTCCAAAATCCACAAAATCGCCCTGAGCAAAATTGTAATCGGGCTCTAAAAACTACTAGAAGTAGTGCCGAAAGACTGATTGGTAGATGGAAAAGGTTTCCTTGTTTATATTTTGAATTACAAAACAAGTTAAAGAATATAACAATCATAACTGCTTGTCACAACAGTTCTGCACAATATTGGAATTGAAAATGGTGATTTATGGAATTTAGATCAAGGCGAAGATGAAAGAAACATTATTGAAGTAGGAACACCTGCTGTGCCTGAAAATGCAAATTCAAATGTGATAAAGTAAGCTTTTATACAACGTTATTTTAATAATTAATTTATTTGTACTATTTTCTTTTTTACATAAATATTTTTTACTCTAGTTTTTTTTTAATTTTGCTAGCTCCAGCATCCTTGCTTCCTTTCTAAATCTTTCTTCACATTTTGCCGTCTCTAGTTGTTGCTGTAGCAGTTCTAATTTTAGGGTTTGTATTCTGTCCTTCTTCTGGCACTTCAGTTGCCACTCAACAATTTCACAGCGACCTCTTGCCTCCGTCTTCCTTAAGTCGCCGATCTCCTTCTCCAACTGACTGAGAGATACGAGGCTTTGTCAATTCGGGGGTTTGCCTCGGTATAATATGACTGGGGTTTTGGGTGTCTGGGGGTGGTAGACTGTTCAATATTTTTGCTTTGAGACTGGGAAATGCTTGGGAGAGACTGTGCTCCTCTCAAGATTTAACTGCTTTGTCCTGCAGAACTGCGGTCCTGCGAAGGGGAATTTGCATACACACTCTCAACCTGCGGGGAATGTGCACTTTCATTTATTTTGAAAGCTTCGTTCTCTTGGAGAACCTCTTCCACCTCGCATAACTGGAGGCTGCTCCACTTCTAACCATTTCCTCTTAATCGCTATCAACTGAATCCTGACGGATGTCCACTCCGCAGGAATCCAGTTCTGGGTCCTCTTCAAGTGTTCCTCCGAGCATTGAGCCACCCCCAGTTCCCATTAGCCGGTGAGTTTCAGCAGCCAATTCACTCTTCCTGCGGAACTTTATATTTTCCCACAGCCTGCGCAGTTGGTCAACAGTTCTCTGTAAATAAAGTATTCCATATTAGACCTTTTTTAATTTCAAGCTCTAACATGAAATATTTCATGGTAGGTACTTACAGGGTCATTTTCAGATCTCGCATTAAACTCTTGGGTTATTTTCTCCCAAGAAGCTTTTTTTGTTGTTCGAAATAGCAGCAGATGCTTTGTTCTCCACCACATTCTTATGAAATAGGACAAGTTCTCGAAGAATCTTCTTCTCTTCAATACAATAATTTTTCCCTTTAGGCATGATTGTACAACTTGAAAAAGAAATATCACACCAATTTACAAATCACTGTTATAAATCAATAATAGGGGGAAAATGCATTGAACATAACAAAAATACTTTCAAGAATGACTTGTATAACAAACTTACTTCAAACAATAGGACAAAGATGAAGAAAAATTTAATTTTCCAGGAATAAAAACACAAATACCTGCAAAAATTAGAGAAAGCATTAGACCTATGTGGTAGCACTCACACAAATAATAATAATCATAAATAGCTTGAGTAACAAACTTACTTCAAACAATAGGACAAAGATGAAGAAAAATTTAATTTTCCAGAAATAAAAATACAAATACCTGCAAAAATTAGAGAAAGCATTAGGAAGCACTAACACAAATAATAATCATCATAAAAATTTTTAAAAAGGAAAGGGAAGAAAAAATTTACTCGAATAAGCACACAAGAAAATACCTGCAAATAAAGAGGGGTTTTCTCATGAATAACATTATACACAGAAGAAAGTACCAAAATAGTATTAGAGACACTTTAAAATTGTGGATCATACAATTTACTTACCTCGAAGAAAGTAAACTACTTTGAAGAAGCACCACACACTAAATATTTCGCTGCGGACACAACCTGACTCGTACGCGTACACACAACAAATGGGAAGACACACGTGGTCGAAGCGCGCGTCGTCAACTCAACGTTGAAGTGTCCGCCCCTGTTAAATTGGACGCTCTTTGTTCAAAAACAAGTGTGCGTGTGTAAACTCAGTTGCTAAAAACTTCGAAACAGCTGCCGCCAATGTCATGTTGCCACATTTCCTTTTCCCTTAAGGGAACAGTTATTCCGCGGTCGTAAGGAACGTCTATGAAATACATGCGCCTTTAAGTGAACACTTATTTTGAGAAAGCACTTATCACTTAAGAGTTCCCTTATTCGGCCCTTAGTCTCCTTGTGTATTTAATCCACCTGATCACATAAATGATTAAGTGGTACATCAATGTTTCATTGTCATTTGTTAGCTATTAAGTTGCTGTCAATATATTTCATTCTATTGTGAATTATGTTATGTTTTTTACACATTTTACTTTACTAAATTAATATTTTAATGTTAAATTCTAATATTTTATTTCTAGGTTCATTCTGTTTCAAAATATTCATTATATATGTAATGAACCAATAATATATAACTTTTATTCAACAAGGCAGGCATTATTGATTAATGTATATCTACTGTAATAACAGTCTGACTGCAGAATGTAAAGACTTTTGAGGCTTTTTGTGTAATTTATTGTGAAATTTAATAATCACTAAATGCGTAATTTTTATGCAACTATTTCCATTTTTACGGTGTGTGGTTGTGTAGGTAAATATACAGATCTGTTGTTGGATCAAAAATAAATAATGAATATTCTATTAATAGTAAGTATTATGCATCACCCATCCTATACCTGTCACGATCAGTACTTGTAACACCAATAAGAAATGCTTAATTAAGGCAACACGTACGGCTGGCCCTTCAACCAATTTAGCTGTGCGAGCCGACACGGAAGGCCGGCACCTTCTATCAGTTTCGTCCGGATGCGTCATGACGGTAGGTTGGATCCTCCAACCTGTGTTGCTCGCTTATGCCGAGCAGATAGCCAACTCTTCCAACAAGGTTGCTTGGGCTCGGCAGCTTCTACCGGTGCACGTCTGAGAATGTGAATTCAGAGGAGTCCAACAAGGGACTCTTCACGATGCAACTTTTCGTTCCAACTATCTCCGTCACGAAACAGCAACAGGGAACCTGGTTGGGCCTATATTATCATGCATTGCCTTGATACAGTATAATGGATCAGGTATACTGCAACTGTTTTTTTTTCTCCGTGTTTAATTTCTTTTTTTGGTTCGGTATTTGCAGCAAAAATGACTATCAGCTTTGAACGGGTCGGGAGAAAGAATGATTTCTAGACCACGTGATCTTCGAAAAAGAATAGCGAGAATTGGAAAGAATAAATCAGTGTGCCTGGACGACATTTTGAGAGATTAAAAGAAGGAGGTGAAGCCATGGTTCCGTATCTATTACAACTTTTTGATATTACCATAAGGAATTCAAGTATTCCTCAGGATTGGAAAGAAGCATTTGTAGTTCCCATTTATAAGGGTGGTGTTTGGAAGTTAAAATTATCGGCCTGTTAGCTTAACATCAGTTCTGTAAGCAGATGGAGCACCTAATCGCTGAATACATTAGAAACGTTTGGAGTATAGAAAATTGGCTATTGAAGGGGCAGTAGAAAGGGTTACTCGTGCGAAAGTCAAACAATAGATTTTGCCAAGGCATCGCGGATGAACTAGATGATGGCGATAGAATCGATGCGTCGGTAATACACTTAACGAAGGCTTTTGATCTTGTCCCCCGTGACAGGCTACTTGAAACACTAGACAGAATAGGGCTAGACTTGAGAGTGATACTATGGATTAGGGATTTTCTAAATATCCCTCACCAACGAGTGAGCTTGTTTGTTAGCAAATGGAGGGCATTTTGAACATTCTTTTTAACAGGTTCGCTTCGACACCAATTCTTCTTCATAATAAATCGTTTCCCTTCCTTCTTTACCGATTACTAAACTAGCATTCTTATTTTTGTATGCAGGGAATTGCCAAAACTTTTACCCTAAAGGTGGAGATAAATGAGACGATGATCAAAGCTGTTATGTATCACTAAACAATTACTAATTTTCATTAACAATTTAAGCAGTGATTAATGAGCCCACTTTCAAACATTTCAATAAAATAATAATTACAACAACAACAACAACAACAACAACAATAATAATAATAATAATAATAATAATAATAATAATAATAATAATCGCCTTCGGGTTATTGCACCAAAGGAAGGTATGTTATTTCCTACTCCATGTGTCGCCGCAATTGCGCTTCAAGGGCGCTCGGGTCCAAAAATCTAAAATAAATGCCAGAGAATTTACATGCCACATGTGTTTTTAAAGCTTAAAACTACACGATAGAAATACCATCATGCAGATTGATAATTGATATTTTGTGCGACTATGCACGACACAATTCTGCAGTTAATGCAATTCTGCAGATTTTGAGTTCATTTAAAAAAAACTGTTGTATTTTTGAGAAACTGTACTTCACATTATTTAAAGCACATGTTTTCATATAATCCTGTGAAGAAATCACCTCTAAAATAAGTATTACCGACGTGAGAGACAAGTCAAAAAAATTACCTTTTTTAATTTTTGAAAAAAAGAATAGTGGAAAATGGCGTTTATGTTAGCGTATACGGTTTGTTTGGCACTACCAAACAAAAAATGTAAAGAAAAAATTTAGAACAATTTTTTGAGAAAATTTTGTTTTTGTATTTTTTTAAAATTGCGAATATTATACGCACTATCGCACGAAAACTACTAATTTAACAAAAAATGACATGACCCTTATGAAATAACAATTTATGGACAAAAATTTCATTTGAAGTAAAAATCTCTATCTTCAATTTTGCAGTTGTAGGAAGACTCCGAAAAAATTAAAATCCTGTTAATTTTCGAAAATTTAGAGTTAACCGTGAAAATTGGACCTATGCCATATTTGTAAGAATATTTTGCTCTATTCTTACAAGAAATTTAGAGAAAAAATCTGATTTGTTTTTGAGAAAATTGTAGTGAAATTGTAGTGAAAATTGGAGAAAAAGAAGTAGTGTTCACAGACGGACAGACGGACAAACGAACGCACGGACATAAAAAAAAAAACACTTTTCGGTATCAGGGTTTCCCAAAACGTGTATTTCCGTTGAAATCTCGAAATCGAATCCGTAGCATTACATAACTTTCTCTATACTACGTATATTACTCTGTATATTCGTATGTTCGAAAGTTAAAATTAATTTTTGTAATTGTTTGAAAAACAAAGGAATAGGACGATATGGATTTCATGTTAATTTTTAGGGTACATTTAATACTAAACACTACCAAAAGTTCAAAGAAAAAATTGGGAGCCATTTTTGAGAATTTTTTTTTAACTAGAGACATTGCACGTAATTTTGCGCGAAAACCACTAAAGTTTTGAAAAAAGATGAACATGACAACGTAAGAACTAATTATGGACATCAAATTTTGTGTGAAGGAAAAATCTCTATCTTTAATTTTGTAGTTGAAGGAAGACGCCGAATGAAAATCAAACTTTTGCAATTACCGAAATTTCAGAGTTGATAGTGAAAATCGGATCTTTGCCACTTTTATAAGTTCTATGCAAAGAAAAAATTTGGAGACTTGACAAAATTTTGAAAAGTTCTTGAGCTTCATGTAAAGTATCCCCAAATTTTAAAGAATGTTTCTCAAAATTTCCAAGCTTCAACTAGAGCCAAATATAAAGGAATTTTTTCAATTTGGAAAACTTCCTACGCATGGTTTAAGCGCTAGTAGTGGTCAGCCGAATGGACGGACGGATGAACTGCCAGACGGACAGATGAACGTTTTGAAACACACACACACACACACAAACCTGTGTCTATTCGTTGAAATCTCGAATTCCATTTCTGCAGTAACCCATAACTTTCTGAATACTACGTGGATTACTCTGTATATACGTAAGTATACGAGAATATAATGTGACGGTAATACAAACGTTCGTTAATAACACTTTTAAAATTTATACCTAGCCAATATCATCGAAATGATATTTTGAAATTCTTTTCGTTTTTTTTCTTCTACGTGGAACCGAACAGATACAAATTCCTTTGCAATTACGAATTTTACAGACCGTTCAGTATTTATTGCAGGCACGGTTCCTCAATTTGAACGGTTGTAGAAGTGACGACGGCGCGGCAACCTTAAATTAAGAAATTTTGGCACCTTACAAATAATGTAAACAGCCTGGGGGTTGGGTGCTCGCATTTGTTAAGCAACATTCACCCTTCTTCCGAGCGTCACGCTAGGCCCGTGTGCAGCCTAAAGAAAGCGAGCAGAAATTCAATTCGGAGGAGGCGCAATTATGTGCAATTTCGTGGTCCGCGTTCCGGGCCCCGTTTATTTGTTTTTGATGCGCGGTCGTCACAGCCGGGGGCGGCCTGGGGGGTCCGCGCAGCCCCCTCGGCAGGTCGGCGGCGGGAGCCAACCCCCTCGGCAGTCACCAAGTGCGCCCCTGCGCCCCCGGATACAGGGAGAAGCGCAACTTCTACTGGCTGTTGCTACTGCACAGACTCTGACACACAGATTGTACACTGAAAGAAATGGCCATCTCACAACCACAAACCTATGGCTACGTGTCTTCCAACTGTGGCAATCGATTTATCCATTCTGACAATAATCATCACAGATGACGCGACGGTGGTTGGTTGATTGTTCATACTTCCAAGCCATGGAGTACGAAAAGTACGCTGGGCCTGTAACCACCCAATGAATTTACATTACGTCGTAAGTGGTTACCGCTAGAGCGCATGGTATTTAAGTCCATAGTGTGGTAACACTGTCCAAATGTCCTCCGGCGGGAAGCCCATTCCACGATAGAACTCGAGAGTTCCTGCATTCGTGAATCCGTTCGGCTGTGCGTTGTGAGGTCGTTTTCTTTTATTTATTTATTTATTTATTTACGTCAAAAAACAGTTAAAAACTGCGTATGACGTGCTATGGGGAAAAGTGAATTGTGTGCACATTTTCAAAATTCTGTGATCCCTACACTAAGTCATATACTACTTAAATTTTGAATTTTGAAAGCTAGAAAAAAAACAAAAAATCTCCCATGTAATAAAATCTATTTTCAAGGATAAATAAGCAATAAATTTTGAATTTTGAAAGGGAGAAAAAAAAACTCCCATGTAATAATATCTATTTTCAAGGATAAATAAGCAATAATTTTGGCTCTTATTACTTCCTGCCGTGACTACATGGAAACGATAATTTGAAGAATTGTGTTTCCCACTGAATTCTAGAAGACGTGCACAGAAAATGAAGTTACATTCTGTTATAGAGAAGTGCGTGTTAGTTTCTAAGCAGTAAAGAATGGACTCTTGAGTGCAGAAAAGTACTAACAATCATCAAGCTTCCTCATTTGATTGAAAAGTTTGCTGTTAAGTGTAAATACTATTGCTGTGTAATGTTTAATACGGAGAGTATACTTTGTTTAAATGTTCCGATTTCGAAACGGGTATAATTTAGAAAGATCACGTCAAGTGGTTATTGAAATAACGCGCAGGTTTTTCTATCCTCTCCTTTGTTCCCCACACTGTATAATAGGGACATTTCCATGATGTTTTATATTCAGCTTTCTGTCTTTGAGGTTAATGATATTTGTCTCATTTGCATGTTTCCAATACCTGTCTTCCATTGTAAAATAAATGATAGCGACTATGTTTTATAAAATGTACATTTCATTTTGAACCTAACTTTTCATTTCATAATCAGAGCGTGTTTAATAGATTATTTAAGTAGTTAATTTTTATGTATTCTATAGTTTATTTTATTTAGGAAGCTGGGATGGATGGGTCGAAGAAAGGGTTGAATGTGATCGAGAAATGATCTGACCAAAAGTACAAAATCAAACAAACAATACTTAGCAAAACTACTTAGACTTATGTATTATTAGTAATTGGTAATTACTAATTGCTTTATTTCAATTACTTATTAGTAATTGAAATAAGGAATGTATTTGGGAAGCAATGATGCAAAGTTATACTTTACATAGTTTTTTGTTTTTTGAAAATCAATGTATGAAAAATTATCATTTTGATGAGTAAAGTCATAAAAATGTAGACTACAGTAGAAATCACAAACGAAATAAAAGCATTATTTTATGATAATTGCATTGTCCCCATAATATAAACAAATTAGTTTTTACACAAGAATTTTTATTTGTTGGTAATATTTTTAGGAAAAAGTTCAATTCTTTTTCAGTTCTGATTATGTAATTGTGAACTTCATCTAGATAGCACGGATTAATATGTATTATAGTGCTTTCTGTTGTTAAAAAAATATCCTGACACAATTTCCATCATTGTATTATTAGGGATGCTTTATGTTTAGGGTAGGACTGGAATCAACGAATGAGGTAATTGCTAGCGAGCAGAGGGAGTGTCAGGAAATGAATTCAGCAGTCCTGAGATTAATAGGAACAAAAAGGTCAGAGTAAATAGAGAAATATGAAGAAAAAATGTAAGTAATGAATTTTAGAGAACAGTATTATGAATACAAAAATATTATTTTGTTTTCTGTTTTTAGTATATACTCGTACAAGAAGTTTCGGAAAGGACTGCACTAGGGAAGTATGTTCTCGCTCTTGGAAAGGACTGCACTAGGGAACAATTCTCGTAAACTTGCTGAGCTTGTTGTTTATACTGAATATAGAGCCAATATAAAAACATTGTAAGAGTAGTGAAAATATGCATAATTTATGTCTTACAGCTTTTCCCTTAATTTGTTTGAGTAAATTTGATTCTTAATTAAACTGCTTATTAATTATTATGTACAGTTTTGAAGTAGTAAGAATGGAAGGAAGCATTTCAAAAATATATGTATTAGCAAATTCATAGAAATAGGAATATTTTTTTCTTGCAGAATCTCCAAATCAAGGTTTTTAGAACATGCAAATTTGATAGTTCAGTGTGGCCATAAGCATGCTTAAAAATTTCTAAGATATTTAAATGAACATTTAAATTGCTTGTGGTGTATTTTTGTGTAGTTATTTACAATCAATGTATTATTGTATATATTACAGTATATTCTTGTGAAAAGAACTAACGTGGGTAATTGTTCATCAGTAGGGAACGGACTTTATTGTAAAAAAGCAAAATATGTACATATATATGTACTTATTTTTTCAAAAATATGTAAGAAAAATTAGGAAATATGTGAAATAAAAATTCGTTATAATGTTTACAATTCCATATTTCAAGCGTTTACCGAGCAGAGTACGTTGCTGATCAGAACTTTACATGGATTCAGAGAGGATGAATGAAAGTTTTACATCTACAGAAGCAATTATTCGCCAGTTTCTTCCGAAACATAATACTTTCGTATTATATACAATGTTGTTTACGAGGAGCCGGAGCTCAAGTGAATAGTACCGTGTAGCCTGTGATAGAAGGGGGGGTAAAGGGAGCATACTCCCACCCCAATTCCAGAAAAGGGATATGACAATGATCTGATTTTTTTATCGAGTTACGCGTGGGGTCTATGAAACACGAGTAAGCACGATGTTGAAGTTCCTTCTGCTTCACATACTACATCCGCTCATCGTTGATCCCGACTACGCTGTTTCCAAGAAGCAGTGGGGCGGGGGGAGATAAGTTTGGCAATTAATAGCGATTGTTCGGCGTTAATACAAGCGCATTGCGTATTTTTTAAGTATTTCAGTAACTAAGTTAATTTTATATTTTGAACATCAGAAGTGAAATATTCATTTTCGACCTATAAATATATTCAAATGTAACGAAATATGTAGCTATAGATAAAATATGTAAAAATATGTAATTATACCAAAATATGTCAAAATATGTAAAATAAAAATGGTTCCAATTATTTCAGAATGTCATGTTAAATGTAAAAAACATTCGTGAATGCAGGTATCATGTCTCTGTAAAAATATGTATTTACATGAAAATCCGTTCCCTATTCATCAGCTTCTCTGAGATCATTTCTAAAAGACAAAGATAAAAATGAATAATAATTTTAGGGTCTGTAGTTTAATGCAGTATGTTGTAATGGAAATATTAGGTAGAAGTATGATTTATTTTAAGATCTTTGCATTGCTATCCCACAAGTATTAAAAAAATTGTTTATACAAAAGAATTTTTTTAGTAATTTAAAAAAATTTAGATTCTTTTCTAGAATCTGATTGTAAAATTGTAAACTTTATTCAGTTTTCAGGAATCATAGGGATTTCAAAGCTCTTTTAATTCGAAAATCATATCATGAAACAATATCCATTGTGAGGGATGGTTTAATGTTAAGGAAAGGGCTGGAATGAGGTGGATGATTTGGATGAGGTGTGATAAAGAATGACTAGGCTCTCGGTAATTGGGTTCCCGTTAAAATGAAAGAGATTCGTTCTAGATGAATGTTCTATGTATGTTTGTATTTTACCACAGATGCTTGCTGATTTTCAAATTAATTTGTCATTTTATTTGTTACAGGGAACTAATACATTCACCAGCTGAAGGCTGAAGCTGAAGTATTTGACACCAAATGGCATCATAGCAGCCACAGATATCATTTGAGGTACAAATTTCTAATACTACTGAGCAGAGTGAGATTTTTTTCGAATAAAAGGATTAGAGTAAATAGTGAATTTGAAGAGAGATTTGAAGATGTAATCAACCCTCAAGAAAGAATGTATATTGAATTTTAGAGAATCAGTAATCTGTAATCTGAAATCCAAAAATATTAATTAGTTTTCTGTTTTCAGTATACAAGGAAGTTTTGAAGAGTATTGCTACAGAGAAGACTTTTGCAGATGTAGGAGAGCGTACCTTATCCATTTGAAGGTGGTTAGCAAAAGTATTGTGACATACCAGACTGTCACACAATATTTTGATGGGAATTAGGGACAAGAATTTATTAATTTCTTCGTAAAAAGTGTAAATGTTGAGAGCATAGGCATGCAGGCACGGCGTTCCTTAGCAACCAGGGAGGCGGAAGTAAATAAACATAGCGCGGCAAGTAACGGATAGAAGATTGTGATATAAGGGCATGTAGGATTGGTGGTAAACTAGTTATGGGGTATGACGTAGAAGGAAACTGGAGATTGTTTTGGTGAAACAAGAGACAAGAAAGTATGAACTTTTTGTAATATGAGCGATGAGCTTTAGACCGCATACCGTGCACATCGTAAAGGTCATTGTACATGATAGATGCGGGACTTGGTGGAATTTTGCGGGAAATAATTGAGCAGTGAGGACTTATATTTTGTGTGCGTAATTCTATTTGGAACTTTGTATAATTCTGACACCGGGAGTTGTAAGTGAAACAATAAGTTGAGGACGACATCGACCCGGCAGCGGACCGAGAACAAGATACAAAAGATTGGTGGGAGCAGTGGATTCTTGTTGGCCTCATCGTCCAAGAGCGCATGGATACATAAATAGTAATAATAATAGCGCTATTTCCTTGTGATTATCTATAATAGCGCTATTTACTTGTCAACTTATCATTGTTTCGCTGTGAAATTATAATTGTGAAAATTATAAAAAGATAATGTAAATAATTATTTCAAATACAATGTAGCATTTATTTATTTGTATCCATCAGTTTATTTCTCACATGAATTTCCCAAATTTGCCTCTTTCAAATTTTTTCACAGTTGTTCATATTCCAGTTTGTGGTTTTCATGCCAGAAAAGCCAAGCTGATTACTAGAGACCGACAAAATATGTAGAATGAATGAATGAATGAAAGAATGAATAAATATGTAATGAAAACAGTAAGAATATGTAATAAATATGTAAAATAAGGTATAATATGTAATATTAAAATGTATAAATAAAAAACACATTAAGCTAATTCGAAATTACATTTATCAAATATTTCCGAACAAATTTTAAAAATAATTAAAACGTTTTAAAAATAATTTCGAGAGCACAAGTTGATGCACGATTTGAACTTTACAACATTCACGTCAGGAATAAAAACTTTATCTATGGCTATCAAGGACCTTTGTTTAGCAGCCAAACTAGACGCATTGGAAGCCCTCGAACAAACTGGCAATACCTACAACTAGGAATCACAGCAGCGTGAAGCATTGTCATCGAAACGTCGGCGATCGCCAACTTTTTTCTAAAATTAAAGTTAAAGGTCACGAAACGCGACGTCCTCAATACTTTTTGCACCTAAACATTGTCACTTTTGCAATAGTGGACATAATTAATTTCTCACTAATGAGCGGCGAATTTCCCTCGGCGTGGAAGACAGCGCATGTCCATCCACTTCCTAAAAGCGCCAATCCTACGACGCCAGTTGATTACCGCCCAATTGGTAACTTACCTACAATATCAAAAGTTCTTGAAAAGATCGCCAGGAAGCAGATCGAACATCACCTTCATAATTTCAGTATTTTAAATACAAACCAGTCAGGTTTTAGACCCGGTAAAAGCACAGGAACTGCGCTACTTAGTGTTATTGAAGACGCCAGAAATGCAATGGACAGCGGTAAAATAACAATTCTCTTTCTTCTCGATTTTAGCAAGGCATTCGACTCGGTCGACCACGATATTTTATTAGCGAAGTTGAAAAACATTGGATGTGCCTCATCCACGCTCAAATGGTTCTCCAGCTATCTATCGGAGCGGCAACAAAAAGTTGTGTACGGTGACAATGTGTCGGGTATCTTGCCACTAGTACGCGGCGTCGCACAGGGCTCAGTGTTAGGACCTCTTGCTTTCCTAATTTATGTAAATGATATAGACAAATCAATAAAAAATTGTCGTCATCACATGTACGCTGATGATCTCCAATTGTATATTAGTGGACCCTCCTCTCGCGTTTTTGAACTCAAAAAATCAACAAAGACCTTCACAGTCTGTCCTCTTGGTCATCATCATTAGGGCTACTGCTTAAGCCCAATAAATCTCAGTGTCTTCTAATCGGCTCCAGAAACTCCTTAAAAAAGCTCTCAATCTCCGCTCTCCCTGACATTTGCATAAATGGAACTCCCCTACCGTGGTGTAAAGACGTGAGAAATTTAGGTTTGTATATGGATAATACTCTTAACTGGAATGTACAAATTGATAAAATCTGTCAAAAAGTATTCGCGTCCCTGCATGTTCTAAAACGCATGCGTACATTTTTACCTATAAAAACTCGTCAGACCCTTGTAACATCCCTTCTTATGCCTCATTTTGATTACTGGGATTTCCTACTAACTGACATAAATCTAAAACAGCAACGTAAGATACAAGTAGCTCAAAATGCATGTATTCGTTTTATTTTCGACCTTCAAAATACGATCATATTTCAACCTTTTATGCCCATTCTAAAATTCTTACCGTTGATAAAAGGCGTTTACTTCACTGCCTTCTCCTCCTTTACAAGATTTTAAACAGCACACATCATACCATCCTATCACAACGATTTCAGGTTATGAAGCTACATCGTGCCTTATTTGTATTCCGCATCACAATACCACTGCGTTTAGCAAATCATTCACTGTCACTGCCATCCGTGCTTGGAACAATCTCCCCTCTACTATAAAAAATTGCAGTACATTTCACAAGTTTAAAAAAGAAGTCACTATCTGGATCCATGGAAAAAATACATAACAATAGTCCTACTGTTCGCTTGCCAAAAATTAGATCTGGGCGGACGCCGCACTACGTCAGCACTGTGAAGTATCTCATATTTATTCCTATTCCACCTATCGTACAAAGTTCTACCCCATTTCCTAAATAAATACTTTCAAGTCATCCTTAACGCCTTCCCATATCTCATTTTCTCACTTTCTTTCTCTCCTTCCCCTCCCTATCTCTCTCTCTTTCCTCTCTCTCTCTCTCTCTCCTGCATAGCTAAAATCCTCGCTCTTTCTTTGTGTTCTTGTTCTCTTAGTTTTCATCCTAGGTTACTTTATTCTCCCTTCCCTCCAATTTTCATACTATTATCTAACTATTTAGCTTTATAAAGTAAACTAATCTTTTAGCACACAAAAATATCATTCCTTCTCCTATCTACTTTTACATTTATCACTATATTTAAAAAATGATATCCATTACCCAGCTATATGTCTTTGTAATCTACTCGTACACTCTTTCAATCTTTTTAAATAACATATAAAGAACAAACTTACATCTCATACGTCACTTTTATTGCAGTACGCAGATGTATGCGTAGCTTTGTTGTGTGATTATGCATGAGCATTTGCTCATATTTGTATGTATTCAAAATATTATAATGATGTGCTTTTAATTTTGTCTACATGTGTTTCACTAATTTGCAATATTTCTGTTCCAGTTCTTCATCTCTTACAAACTGCGCCGTACATTTAGATATAATATTAAATTCAAAATATTTTCGCCTTTTGTTTTTCTTCTTGTATTTTGTGTCACTGAAATTGTTTACTTGTATTGTGTCTTGGCCTTGTGCCATCCTGATTGAGGTTTACCTGGTTTACTCAATCGCTTAAGCGCATGCCGGATGGTCCCTGCTTGCAGCCCCATGAATAAAGGTAGAATAAATCGTTGGCTTACGGGTGAGAGATGTTGGGTCGGGTTTTCGGGTCTTGGGAATAATCTAAACGGAAAAAATTTCCTAAGTTCTTAAAATTTTCCTATTTGTTTTTTTGTGGAAGACTTTAACTTTTCCTAAAAAGAAATTGATTATATCCACATTTTTAATTAATTTATTTTTTAAACTTTATTTAAAAACCAAATAGTTTTACGACACTATATCATATAATAATAATAATTATTATTATTAATATTAGGAAATATACGCAAAATCATTTATCATTATCAATGTTTTCAGTGTCTCTCAGGGCTTGAACTTTTGACTTGATATGTCTTCGCTTGTATGCTGACGAGATTTCCCTCCCTTTCTAGTTTCTGTAGGGGTAATTCAAGAATACGTACGCAATTTTAGCTTCCTCAAAACCTCAATGAACCAATTAACAGAACTTATTAACATTTCACTGATTCTTTTCTCCTTTCTTTCTTTTCCTTTCATTTCTCTCACCGTTCCATTCATCCCTGATTCTTTTACGATTTCCTATCAAACTCGTCCTCCTCGCTTTTACTCCTGTCATCCATGTGTATATCTTCATCCAAATTGCGTGCGTATTTTTCATTGAATGACTCCCTTTATTATGTACTATTGTAATATAAATTCTAAATGTGGTCAGGCGGAAGAGCAGGCTAAATGGCCTGAGCCTCGCCACCAATAAAGATATTTATTTATTTATTTATTTATTTAAAGATGAAACTGATCTCAGTCTCGTACTTCTCATCACTGAGCTAACTGAAGCAGGCGCGCCGGACATGCGACCGCGTCTTAATGTAGCTCACCTCGAGTCGTCAGCACTTAGTATTTCTTTAGGAAAAAATTATGATTTTTTAAAAAAATGTTTTCATAAAAAATGTAATAAAATTGAAGAAAAGTGATAGACTAAAAAATATTTTGTGAAAATAGTAAAATATGTAAAATACATAATTTAGTACTAAATATGTAAAAATATGTAACAAAAAAATTGATATTGTGATAGGATGGCGACGATTCACCAAGATTTCATTTATGAGAACGGTAAGTAGAAAGGCAAAAAATATGTAATTACATAAACATCCGGTCTCTACTGATTACAGTAATCGATTTTCAATGTATTAATTTCCTTGGAGCGTTGTACTTCTTGAGTCATTTGCAACATGCGGCATACAGCATTCAATATGTAAAGGTTAAAATTGATAAATTAGTTTCATGAAATGTACAAATTTTAACATTCACATACTGATGTGTGCAGTACATGTTCCAAATGACTTGTTGAAACAAGGGACCAAATAAATTAATATGACATGAATTAACAACAGTCGTATTTAAAATACTCTATATTATTGCGTTTTGCTTAATTTTGTGCTGTATTTTTGTAGGTTGAGGTCTTAAGAGAGCACTTGTTGCTATTTAAGGTTAAGAGTGAAAATATTTGGCAAAATAATATGAATGAAATTATTTCAGATCTAATTTTAATTTAACTAATTCTATTTAGTAAATGCTTTTACTGTCAAGTTTTCAAAAAAATCTTTTCATATTTGTGGTTTTAAATTGTTTTGCTCTTGCACGAATTTTAGCAATTCTGAGAAATTGTATTAATTCTTGACTACAAAACCAACAACTACATGTATATAACACAAGGTAAGCAGTTCATGCAAAAAAGGGTTGATGCAAAATTTTGCGTTTTTGGTGTAAACATTTATGTAGGAACAGTAGCTTAAAAATATGGGTTGTGGAACCTCTCACCGAAGTTCCGAGAGAGTCAATCACGAACTGCAAACATTTTGTTGTTCAGAGGACTACGTAAACAAGGGAATCAGGAGAGACAGCGGTGGTTCAGGGCACCACGGAGGGCCACACACGGCGCCTACGGTGCGTCAACCACAAAAATAGCTGGACCAAATTTTACTATTAATTCTGGGTGGGAGAACAGTTTCAATGTACGGCAACCAGTTCTTTTTTTCCATGTAGGGTTCGAAAACCGACGGTGAGAGATTTTTGACACCAGCTACATAGCTATGTTGAATTCTGCCTGACTGAGGAGAAACCTATCGATTGGCAGCTCTGGACGGAACTCTGTCAGAAATTTCTGCATTACTTAAATTAAGTGTACTGTGACATACCAGACTGTCACACAATATTTTAATTGGAATTGGGGACAAACATTTATTAAATTCATCGTAAAAAGTGTAAATGTTGAGGGAATAGGCATGCAGGCAGGGCGTTCCTTAGTAACCAGGGAAGCGGAAGTAAATAAAAATAGCAAGTAACGGACAGAAGATTGTGATATAAGGGCACGTAGGATTGGTGGTAAACTGGTAATGGGGTATAACGTAGACGGAAACTCGAGATTGTTTTGTAAAACAAGAGACAAGAATGTATGAAAGTTATCGAAGGTTAAACTTTGTAATGTTGGAGAGATGAGCTTTAAACCGTGTACCGTACACATCGTACTGGAGAGGTTATTGTAAATGATAGATGCGGGACTTGGTGGAATTTTGCGGGAAATAGTTGAGCAGTGAAGACATAAAATTCGTGGGCGTAATTCTACTTGGGATTTTTGAATAATTCTGGCACCGGGAGTGCGCCGGGAAATCGGACTTGAAGAAAATACGGACGTGAGAGCAGGGAAGAGAGGCTCGAGACATCTTGTAGTTTAGGGGATGAACTTTATATTTTATCGCGTTAAAAGTTGGAGGAATGAATTAGAAGAAATAGACTTTCGTGTATTGTGGATTAAGTAAAATGTGACAGTTTTGGAGTTAGTGCCCATCCGTGGCAAAGAATAGGGAAGTAAGTGAAACAATTAATAAGTTGAGGACATCGACCCGGCAGCGGAGAGTTGAGGAGAGCAAGATACAAGAGAGAAGATTGGTCGGAGCGGTGGATTCTTCCTGGCCTCGTCGTCCGAGAGCGCATGGATATATAAATAGTAAGAATACTAGCGCTATAGACAATTTTTACTACCGTTCATGACCAAGGTGACATTTTATGTTACAAAGAATTAATCGATGAATAAACTTACAACGTTCTCATTCGAAAAAGAAAAGCTGATTATCATTTCTTTAGCATCTTGTGCATCCATAGTTTAATTTCTTTCCAAAAACAAATTTCAGATTCCTCGCTTCTTCCGTATGGAGAGCGGATTGAATGATCGTTTGTTGGAAGAAAGTAAGTACCGGCGACGATTATTTTCGTAAGAACACAACCGGCAGAGCTAGTAGGTTAATTATTTCCCTTTAGATGTGTTTGCGGGAAATTTAAAATCGCAACCCTTTCCTGGCGACCAAAAATGATATAAATTTGGAAACCGGTTGCATAAATAATTTAACAGAAACGGAGAGCGTTTCAGTACGGTACCTGCATTTGGCAATGTATTTCCAAAATTGGTATACTAAACATAAACTCTTTTCAAGTTATTGGTGACGCAGAAGTCTTTGGAAGCACAATTCAGAGTGCAAATATGGCTAATGAAATTAACTGTATTATTATTACTATTATTATTATTATTATTATTATTATTATTATTATTATTATTAAAAATATTTGTGTAAAGATTTGAATAAACCTATTTTTTGGGTTGACTATTGTACCTGCAATCATGCCTGCTTGCATAGAATGCAGGAATACCTTTAACCCGTTTATGCGACTTTATTTTTTTTACATAATTATAATTTTAGAAAATAAATTATGATATAGTTATGTTCTAAATGAAAATTAGAATTTTTTCTGATATCTTTTTCAAAATATGGACTGTTCCAATACTGGAACACCAGGCAGAGTCCAGAGTTTTTCAACAAGTCAGGTCTCATCTATAATATTTCTTTTTATTTAAACTTTAAAAAATACTACAATTTGATTAATTTTTATATAAAAATTAAAGCTAAATAATTAGTATTGAGTATGAAATAGTTTTCATGCAATTTTGTGTTACATTTTTGAAATTGATTGTTTGTGTTCTATTTACACGTTGCACATCTTCCTTGCTTTGTGGTTATTGAAATCCAGTGTCTTGTACCTTCAAATCCCACAGAAGTTACTATGCGATATATCATGAATTTGCTATTTTTATGACTTCCACCTGATGAAGGTAAAGTTGTATACGTTTGAAGATAATTGTGAACAATAGATGTGTGTCATTAGACTGAAACATTTTCTTGAAAAACTTCAATAAAATATTTCAATAGCCTTTAATTTTTTACTTAATTTAATAAATTTAAATTACTTAATTAATTTAAGTTCATTCACAATTAACTTTGTAATTGCAAAATTACATGAATTCAAACGGATTGGTAAGGCTGTATTAGTATTTTTTGATATTTTGCGACTAAATAAAAAATTAGTGCACGCAATGGTAGTGATGTAAAAAACCGATAATAATGTAACCATATAAACCCGTTTATATATATTTATATTATGAGACTTGAGATTTGAAATTAAACGTGCAATTTTTCCTCTTGCAGCCGTCGACACTGTCGCTTTTGGGGAAAGTGGCCTTCGCGACCTTTCCCCTGTTCTCGCAAAAGTGCCAGCGCCGCGAATGGCAACCTTCCCCAAATATGACAATTGCAACGGTTGCTAGCAGGAAATCTCGTACATTTAGTTCAGAATCAGATGTCTGTAAGAATAATTTTATACTCAATATCAAAACATTAAGTATGTTACATCAATGCATTCGTCTATTTATGATTATCTATCGCTAGTGAAAAAAATATATGGTTCCATTTAAAAAATCAAAGATAATTAATTTTCTCGAAAACTAAAAATATTTCGAATTATACTCTACCGCACATTACTTCCCCCATGATTCCGCATTGTTAAGCGAAAACTGCATTTTGATATCGGGAACCGTTTAGAAGTTATGAGGTGGCCCATAGTTGGAGGGACTCTGTATAATTCTATTTCTCTATAATTCTATTTTTCATTTTCTCTCAAATTTTCATTACGAATTTTTCTATTTTCCAATAAATAAGCGCTTTTTACAACAGTTATTATGTTTTATTTAATAGAAACCTCATGAAAACATTGTTACCCTTTGTAATTCAGTTACCCACCTCCTAGGAATGTTTCCGCGCTCAAATTTCTTTCGTTGCCCGCTGCAGCGACGATTTTGAGTGGCAGCACCCGCGAGGCATAAATAGGAACACGAATGCCCATGCGGGCAAAACTGACCGCCCTTGCTAAAGATTCTGCTATGATATTATTTGATTGACAGTCACATCTATTACGATCGCGACATTTTACAATCTTTTAATTCAGTCATCAATATTCCCTTCCAGATTCTAAATTTGTTTTTCTGAAGCAAGGCATATTGTCATTCCATTCAGGTATTCTTCAGCTCACCGATCGTAATAAGACGTAACTTGAACCGCGAGTCCTTGGAAACAGCAATCTAGCTTAAATCAAGAATAACATTGGCATCAGTTAAACCCCATTCCTAAAATACATTAACAAAATAATATAAGAAACAGAAAACTGATTAAAATGCAAACAAAATGAAAGGCAAAGAATTGAATGAAAACTATAATGATAATAGGATGCACTATTTGGTAATCGCAATATTATAATAATTCATGAAGTCTGCAGAAAGGTTTCCAGTCCCCAAAGGTTTTGTCCACAATAGGAAACGAACTCGCTTAGGTGCAGAGAGTTGTTACCATGTCCACTACACTATTATCTCCCCTAGAATCACAGCCCCTCCGACACAAAAAAAGTTGGACAGATTAACACTCATGATTAGTTGGACAGATTAATGCTCATGAACGAGAATGAAGTTTGTTTAGAACTTTACGTGCGGTCTCACAGTTCGCGGTATCTACTAATGTTTGAAAGTAGGGTGTGACTACTATAAGTTTGAGATTGCCTGTTGGAATTTACGTGTTTCGGGATCTACTGTGTGAACAGAACATTTCAAGAGTTCAATCCAATAACACGGCGACTCGAGCAAGTGACCTCTCTGAGGGTCATATCAAAACATAGGCGCGTGAGGGATGTTATGTCCTTGCCTTCAATGAAAATGGAAACAACGTTAATTAATGTAAGGAAGAATATGGATTTGGAATATATGCATTAGAAAAATATTTTCATCGCGAAATTGCTCTCTCATTAAAATTAACTGAGCTCATACTTAATTTCCCATACCAGACATTATAAATTTCTATCATGACATGTCAATTATGTATAAGATCGATTATTACCAGAACAAATTATCAGATTGATGGTGTACTCAATATTGCCTGTGAAAAGTATACAAATGAGTGTTATAATAAGAAAGAATTTTCGTCTTCCTAAAACATGTGTATACTGTTTAGTTGCATGTCTTATTTCTATATTTAAATGTGTGTAGCATTACAATGTAAACAAAACTGTTATTCGTTTATTCTATTGAATTTAAATTATTTTTCACAATTTAATACATGACAAGAACGTGGTTCCACAAAAGGGAATAACGAAACCTTCTCCAGGGGAGGGAAGTGTTATTGGATTGGTGCCACATTTTACAGACTCCGCCTCTTATGCCTTTTAAGGCGAGGAGAATGGGAAAATCTTCCGAGGATAGGCCACTTGAATTACTAGATGAGCCAATGATAAGGATTGCTTATCTTAGAGTTGACGATTGCTCAAGCCCGGTGTCAAATATACATTATTACTCTTTAAATTATTAACAAATGAGACATCATTGAATTTCTCTATTGATATATACATTACAGGTAAAAAATGTATGTTTCTATTTGAAAATTCACATGTGATTCAATTTCACCAAAATTAAAAATAATACACAGAATATATCTGCTGCCTAAAATTTGCCTCGTGAAATAAATATAAAAATGCCACCGCTCTGTCCAAAAGCATTTTGCAAAATAATTTGTTGATAATGAATTTCCTCGCTAGACGTTAAACATATTGGCATACACTTTGCACCACTGAATAGAATGCATCCAACCACAAAGAAATCTTCAAATTTGCAGGACAACAGTTGCACTCAGCGTTTTGAAATTTGCCAGTGAATTTATTTATAACACAGACGAATCAAAATAACCAAACTACTATTTCACCGATACATGAAGAATAGAAATTCAATTTCGAAAGTTAAAAAAAGCTCATGAGCAACAATTTCCGCCGATTTGTCGTAAGTCACAAATCGTTAATACAATTTAATCAGCAGAAAGCAAGACACTGCAAACCTATTTGAATTTTATACTTGACTGCCAAAATCGAATAAATTGGGGGTTGGAAACAAGTGAGACTTGGCATCAGACGCCAAGATCCTATAAACAATTGCGTATCTCGAAAACGAAAGGCGATAGCTCCGTTTGGATTGCGAATTTTTGCATCTTGTGTAAAGGGAGTAGAGATGAGAGAATAAAAAAGAATTGCAAAATTTGTAAAATTATAAACAATTTCCAATTTTTGCAATTCTAAAGTGGGAAGGGTTCTCTCATGTCCAAAAAACGTAAACTGCGAATGAACAATTTTGCAACAATTAGCTATTTTATAAACAATTGCGAAATGCGCGCTATTCCTGTCGGGGAGTATCCCCAAATTGTCCCTAATTTGATGATAGCAAAATAACAATGTTGGCATGAGATGCAAATTAATTGCTTAATATCTAGTTTAATTGTTACTTTAATGATAAATATACAGTTGGTCTTTGAATTTTAGTTTCTTTTATTGAAATGTTTCCCTAGCAGTCCTAACGATTCGAGAAAGACAGTATTTTGCATTTTTGCAAATGTAATATACATATGAACAATTGAAAATATGCAATTATAATCGTTTTTCTTATCGCAAAATTCTGTAGTAAACCGGTCATTTGATAAAGTTCATAAATTGTGTTTGGACAAGAATACTGGGATTTAAATGTGTATAAGAACGTAATTGTTCTAAAATTAGTGTTATTTTATCTGATATTAATGTAATTTGAAGAAATTACATTGTGTTAACAGTGGAAAAAGAATGGTGTTAACAGTGGTGAAGTGCTATGTGTTCATTTCTTCAAATTTGCAGGACAACAGTTGCACTCAGCGTTTTGAAATTTGCCAGTGAATTTATTTATAACACAGACGAATCAAAATAACCAAACTACTATTTCACCGATACATGAAGAATAGAAATTAATGAATTTACTTTCATGTTCATACAAGTGTTTCTTCCATGTATTTTTTATTTGAAAATACTTCCACATCTGAACTAGCGGCGCCCGCCATTTTGTACGTCGTAATTTTGTTAGGGCACTCCCCCCTGTGTTGAGATTAGCTACGATGGTTTGTGAGGCTCCGCCTGCGACGTTTCGTCATGACAAGGGCTGGCCAAGCCGTGCAAAAGCTGAACTTAGCTGCAGACGACTGTAATGATGATGTTGTTACCATTGATACTATGTTTATTTAGTTCACTTAGTTACTTGATGTAAAAAAACATGTTTATGTTTTAAGCTTATTAAAGCCTTAAGAAATTAAAAGGTTTTTCATTACTATTTAATAAGCTTAATCAAATAGCGAATACTTATAAAAATATCTGCTATGAAACGATACTTCAAACCTGAAAAATTCGAAGTAGAACACACGTCCAACGCTGCAACTTCTCAATGGAATCATTGGAAAAGGACATTCGAAGGATTTCTGACAGCTATACAAGCAAAAGAAGAAGATAAGTTAAATTTACTCTTTAATTATTTATGCTATTTACGACTGTTATTTACGTGACGTTACGACGATTATTATAAGTGACTGTGAAACATATGCTTCTGCTATACATAAACTCGACTCTTTGGTAAATCCCGAGTTTAGGGTGGCACGGTTCCTTTGATTCACTGATTCGGTTCATTAGAAGAGAATCGACTCCATGAACTGAATCCTTGTTTATACGTAGTAGTCGCATGTAGTTAAGTTCATGATGTTACAGCAATAAATATAATTATTTAAAATAAAGGTAGATTGGGAGAATAGCTACCCCCTGCTCCAAAACCCCCTGTACGTATAAATCTCCGTAGCAACGTACTCTCATTAAGTGAACTGATTATTCGTATTTTTCACGCTACAAATTTAATTTTATAACCTACACAATTCTTTAACCAACGCATTTTTTTCACCAAGTGGTCCGCGACGTGCTACCGCACGTCGCTACCGACGGATCCAACGTGCTACGTTCGCGAGGCTCCGGCGCTCACGTTGTCTTATATACTCCCTCACTTTTAAGAGAATTTATTTGAAAGGGAACACTCACTTTTAAGAAAATGCATACCTTCCATCTGAGTAGACACACAAACCTATTTGAAGAAGACTTGAAATGCGAAAATACACACAATTCCACGCCAACAAATTATCAGGTGACTTGTTCTCATTTAACATTGAACATAAATAATTCAGTTGTTATAGTGAACCGCGCAACTATAAACATAGGAATCGCGAGAAATAATGAATCATAAAAGGAACCAAAGGAACCGTGCCACCCTAAACCCGGGATCAACCCGACTCTTTATATGATGAACCTAAAAACGATATTTTTTCAAGACATCGTCTCATTACGAGACGACAACAAATTGATGAGACTGTTGATCAATATATGTTAGCATTACGCTTGTTGAGTAAAGAATGCAAATTTAAAGCAGTTACAGCTGAGTTAAACAAAGATGAATACATACGTGATGCTTTCATAAATGGTCTTGTTTCAAACTCCATTCGCCAGAGGCTTCTAGAAAACTTGACACTAAGCCTAGACGATGCGTTCACTAACGCTTGCTCTCTAGAAACCGCTTTCTTGTATTCAGAATCGTACACAACACAACCTTTTCAACATTCGTCTCAATTGGCATCATCTGAGACCTGCCCACGAACTGATGACTGTTCTCTAGAAAGAGTGCTAATTTTAATTCGAAATGCTATTTTTGTGGATTAAATAGACAGCCTCGCAGCTCATGTCCAGCTCGCAATGCGATCTGTAAAATTTATGAGAAAGAAGGACATTATGCCAAAGTATGCAGATCTTGTAAAAGAAAATCTGGTAAACAGATTTCAGCCTCTGTATCAGCTACAATAATGTCCCGAAAATCACAAAGCCAAATAAATATTTCAAAAGTATCTGCATCTCCTAGATGCCTTTCAAAATCCACAATAAAGATGAAGGTGGATGGATACGATGTTGATGGTCTTATTGATACTGGAAGCTCTGAAAGTTTCGTCAGTGATAATTTTGTTTCGAAATTTAACATTCGAAAATATCCAACAAAAATCAAGTTGTTATGGCATCGTCTTCTTTGACTTCGCCTGTAACAGCCTATTGTAAGGTGAAGTTACAGATTTTGGACAATACTTATCACAATATAAAATTACAAGTATTGCAAAACTTATGTTCAGACGTCATTTTGGGTCATGACATTTTGGAGCAGCACTCTAACCTATCTATAGCTTTCGGTGGTATAAAACCACCCCTTAAAATTTGTAATTTGGCTTGTGCTCAATTAAAGCCAGCATCATTATTCGAACATCTCTCGCCAAATGGCAAACCTATTGCTGTAAAATCTAGACGTCATTCTAAAGAAGATGAACAGTTTATTCTATATGAAATCATTAAGTTATTGGATGCTGGTGTGATTGAAGAGAGTAAATCTCCGTGAAGAGCTCAGGTTCTTGTTGTAAATGGGAGACATCGAAAACGTATGGTAGTAGACTATTCTCAGACAATCAATAAGTTCACCATGTTAGATGCTTATCCTATTCCATCAATTGAAAAAATAGTATCTGAAGTAGTTGTCAATAATGTGCATAGCACAATTGACTTAAAAAGTGCTTATTATCAAATACCAATTAGAGACGACGACAAGTTATACACAGCCTTTGAAGCGGGTGGAAAACTCTGGCAATTCAAAAGAATTCCAATGGGAGTAACTAATGGTGTAGCAGCTTTCCAGAGAAAAATTGATGAGATTATAAAACTTGAATGCTTAGAAGGAGCATATCTAGATGATGTTACAGTTAGTGGGAAAGATGAGTAAGAACATTAAAGAAATTTGAACTGATTCTTAGAAGTGTGTGATAAGTACAAACACTCTAAACAAAGAGAAATCAAAGTTTGGTCTAAAATCTATACGACTATTAGGCTACTTAATCGAAAATAACATTCTCAGGCCAGATCCTGATCGCCTGAAACCTTTAGTGTATCTTCCTGTTCCACAAAATAGCAAAGCATTGAAGAGAGTATTAGGAATGTTTTCTTATTATTCAAAGTTGATCCCAAACTTTTCACACAAGATCCACAATTTAACAAATTGTAAAAAGTTTCGTATGAACACTCTTCTAATCCAAGAGTTCTTTGATTTGAAATCTGATATTCAGAAATCTTTTGTGATGAACATAGAAGATGATGTACCCTTCCGTGTAGAAACTGATGTTTCAGATCATGCCATCGCTGCTATTCTTACACAAAATAAAAGGCCTGTAGCTTTGTTTTCCAGGACTCTTTCAAAGAGTGAACTGCATCACTCATCTGTAGAAAAAGAAGCATATGCAATAGTCGAAGCCTTGCGAAGATGGAGACACTATCTGATTGGTCGTCGTTTTCAACTTATTACAGAACAAAAATCTGTTTCATTTATATTTAATGCTCTGGAAAAATCAATAATGAAAAACTTATTCGTTTATTTATTTATTTATTTTACGTCAAAAAACAGTTAAAAACTGCGTATGACGTGCTATGGGGAAAAGTGAATTGTGTGCACATTTTCAAAATTCTGTGATCCCTACACTAAGTCATATAATACTTCAATTTTGAATTTTTGAAAGGGAGAAAAAAACAAAAACTCCCATGTAATAAAATCTATTTTCAAGGAAAACAAAATTTTTAAGGAAAAAAAAAATTTTTTTTAAAGGGAAAAAAAAAACAAAAAACTCCCATGTAATAAAATCTATTTTCAAAGATAAATAAGCAATAAATTTTGGCTCTTATTACTTCCTGCCGCGACAACATGGAAACGATAATTTGAATAATTGTATTTCCCACTGAATTCTAAAGACGTGCACAGAAAATGAAGTTACATTTATGTCCAGAAGCAAAACAAGGGGCCATCTCAGCATTTGCTCAATGGATCAGGAAACTGGACGAAAAACCTGATCGAGATGGGGGTCATTGACCCGGAAGCTGTAGTACAATAGTTGTTACAGGTTGTTTATACTCATTTACACAGTTCAAATGGTAAATAATGCATTATGTATCATTGTTAAAATTAATGTTCCTTTTCTTGTGATGCTCAGTATAGTCTCTAATTGTATAGAAACAGTTATGCAGCAGAAACGATTTCACTTGGGATTTAAACTTTTCTATGGAATTTAAAAACAGTTGCCCAAAATGATTTCTACGTCGAGTGTTATAGTAATAGACTTCGGCATTTTCTGAAAATATATTCCGCCCTTGAGCAAGTCATTTTTACAAAACCACTGATTCGTAAATAAAAAGAGACGGTAATGGTAGAATTCCTAGATTAATGAAGAGAGGCTTGCATGAATCACGTGGGTGGGATTTGGTTATTATTCGTACAATTCGTTTTTGTAATCTAAAAGTCTGGGAGCTATAAGATGTATTCCCCAGAATATTATGCCATATCTCAGGCGGAATGAACATTCATGAAGTATACACAACGAGCAGTATGAAGGCTGACTGAAGTTGCAAGAATTCTGAACGCGTAGCATAATGAACTTAATTTTGTGTTCAATTCATTTAAATGGACGTTCCATTTAAGGTTTGACTGAATTGAGAGACCTAAAAATTTTGTTGCCTTAACATCAGTCAATGGTACACTGTTCATTTTCAATGGAGCACAGAATTGTTTATTTGAAATGGAAAACTGCATTAAAACCGTTTTCTTTTCGTTTACTATTAATTTTTATTTCGGAACCAATTTGAAACATCTGATATTGTACTATTTACGGTTTCTTTATTGCAAAGGATGTTCGTATCATCCGCAAAGAGAACCGTTCTTCCGTTTCGAATCGTCGAGGGCATATCGTTTACGTAAAGTAGGAACAGAGTAGGGCCTAAAATCGATCCTTGAGGAACTCCTAATGCAACGGGCAAAGAGTCGGAAAGGTGCGTACGTAATGTTCCATCATTCCAGTAAGGTATTTCAACTCTCTGAGATCGTTGTTTAAGGTACGAACATAACCAATCTAGAGCAATACCACGAATTCCATATGAAGGTAATTTGGAAAGTAAAATGTCATGATCAATGACGTCAAAAGCTTTTGAGATATCTAAAAATAATCCAATAGGTGCCTCGTTTTGATCCAATGATGAGGAAAAAGCGTTTCCGTTATTTTTTTTAAACCTAAAAATAATCCAATAGGTGCCTCAGAGAAATGGGCCGATAATTTTCAATTTCATTTTGTTGCCTTTTTGAAAAGCGGCTTAATTTAGCTGTTTTGAAAATATTTGAAACGTTCCAGTGCATAAAGATGCATTAAATATGTGAGTTAACGGGTGTATAATGGCATACGCACAAGTCTTTAACAAAGAATCCGGAATTCATCTAAACCGGACGAATATTTATTTTTTAGTTTACCGATTATTTTGAGAAATTTCATAGGAAGAAGTTTCTGAAACGAACATTGTGTCTAAAATTTTGGGTGAACTGTCTGTTTTTGAGTTTTGTGCCTGAAGACCCTTAGTGAGATCGGTAGCAATTCTCAAAAAGTATTGGTTAAAGAGATTAGCCACTGTTGCCGGATCGTTCACATTTATATCGTTATATTTTAAAACAACATTCTCTACGGGGTTTCTAGTTGATTTGGTAGTATTTTTTATTATATTCCACATTGCTTTTGTTTTATTATTTGAGTTCAAAATATCCTGATCGTTTTCATTATTTTAGCCTGCCTTATGACTTTTCGTAACAATGTTTTGTATTTTTTAAAGTAGATAAGAAAATCTTGAGATACGTCATGACGTTTAGAAATAAAGTAGAGAGTACGTTTATTTTTACACGATGTTCTAATTCCTTTTGTGATCCAAGTATTACTTTTTCGTGAAATGTTTAATTTTCTTAAATTAAAGCATGCGTTAAAGAGAAATGAAAGCTTTGAGAAAAATAAATTATATTTTTCATTTGTGTCAATAGCGTTATAAACTGCCTCCCATGATTCTTTCAGCAAGTAGTCCGTAAATAACTTTATGTTAACTGTAGTAAATGCTCGGCACATGCGTGTTTTATTTGTTGTGTCAGTATTCATGTTATTAGTAATTGTAAGAATTTGTGCATCGTGGTCACCGTAACCTAGATTATTCGTTATTATTTCATATCTAGTTGTGGTTTTGTTAATTATAATTTGATCTATTGCTGTTTGTGATTTAAGAGTATTCCGTGTAGGTACGTGCACTGTAATATCTAAATTAAAAGAATGAATTAAGTTGAGAAACTGCTCTTTTTCGTGGGATTCGCCCAGAAAATCAATATTGAAATCTCCACATACAACAATGGATTTAAAAGAGAGATTACTAATTTTGTTCAGAGTTATCTCTAGATTTTCTACGAAATTGAAATAATCTACAGCTTGCTTTGTTGGAGGTCTGTAGATGCAAAGTAAGATAATTTTGAGCGTAGTAAGATGTACAACTGTTATTTCAAAAACTTTTTCAACTGCATATAAATTGAATTCTGACAAGAAGGTAGAATCAATATTATTTCTTACATAAATACACGAACCTCCGTAAGCAGGGCCTTTATTTGATTCCCTTGCTCTACAATAAGATCCTGCAAGGTAAAAACTAGGAATTTGGAGTTGGCGCTTGGAACTTGCTGCGTATAACTATGACATAATCTATCGCCCAGGAAAAGAAAATGTGGCTGCTGACGCATTTTCACGAGTTTGTAGTACAATTCATACTTTAAAGAGATTGGCTTCATTACATGATTCGTTGTGTCACCCAGGAATTACTCGAATGGCTCACTGGGTAAAATGTCAAAACCTCCCTTACACGATTGAAGATGTGAGAAAGGTTACTTTATCTTGCAGTATATGCGCTGAAGTGAAACCTCGATTTTTTAACTACAAACCCAGTGTTCTCATAAAAGCCACATCACCATTTGAACGTCTCAGTATAGACTTCAAAGGCCCAATACCATCTGAAAGACGCAATAAATTTCTCCTTTCGATAATAGGCGAATACTGTAGGTTTCCTTTTGCTATACCCTGCCCCAATTTATCGACTTCTTCAGTTATTGAAGCTCTCAAATAAGTTTTTGCTATCTTCGGATATCCTGCCTACATTCATTCGGATAGAGGTTCTTCATTTATATCCGAAGAACTTAGAAACTACCTACATTCCAATGGTATAGCAACCAGTCGAACAACACCATATAATCTATGTGGAAATGGTCAAGTGGAGAGATATAACAATATAATATGGAAAGCTATCACTCTGGCTTTGAAATCTAAAGGACTAAAAATTTCGCAATGGGAGAAAGTGCTACAAGATGCTTTAAAGCTATCCGAGCACTACTCTGTACATCTACTAATGCTACACCTCACGAAAGAATGTTTCATCATAAACGAAAATCAGCTTCAGGTGTAGCTCTTACCTTTGTGGCTCACAACTCCAGGTAAAGTATTTATGAGAAAACAAGTCCGACAAAGTAAGTATGATCCGCTTGTGGAAGAAGTCACTCTACTAGAAGCAAATCAAAACTATGCTCTCGTGCAATCACCTGATGGTCGAGAATAGACCGTAAACCTTCGACATCTTGCTGCAACAAATGAATGGCATGTTGAAGACAAAGTACCGATTGAAGATATTACTAATAATCCACAACCCTCACAAGATGATCCGCCAGAAGAACCTGAAATTCAAAATTTAAAAATCTCTGAAGTTAAGGACGACAGACTCCGAAGATCATCTAGGAAAACGAGGCCGCCGTCTTATTTGGACGATTATGTTCTAAAATGAAGAAGGGGAGAATGTAATGATGATGTTGTTACCATTGATACTGTGTTTATTTAGTTCACTTGGTTACTTGATGTAAAAAACATGTTTATGTTTTAAGCTTATTAAAGCCTTAAGAAATTAAAAGGTTTTTCATTACAACGACCGCGATCAATTTATGTTTCCAGTACTGTACAATGGGGGATAAAATTATTTTTTTAGATATTAACAAAGTTTGAGATATTGTTTGCAATTCATGGTTGCACTGTTAGTTTACGTGTAGCGTGTTTCAATTTTTTATTCTAAATAAAACGTCTATAGTTGTGAATAAAAATAGAGATAATTGAGGTCTCGTAGTTTTATTGTTGAAAGCAGTTGTATAGAAGTAATTGTATTGAATAAGAACAGAAGTAAAGTATTGTGTAAATAAAACGCCCATTGCAATGATGAAATAATTAGGAATGTTTGTTGGAAGAAATTTATCTTCCAAATTGTCAACCAATTTATCTTCCAATGCATTGCCAAACAACGTGCGAGCAAGTACGAAAAATTTAAATGATGTCCTAAAACAGAAACAAGAAGAATCAAGGAACTAAAAGGAAAGCTAATCATAAGGGGGTTTCTGATGACCCAGAATATGGAACAGGAATGCATTGATTGATTGAGTACAAGCAAAATTTAGCACCAAAACTTTCAAGTCACTTTACTAAAATTTTTGTTTGTTTTTTAACTTTAGGTACATTTATCTCTGAGAAAAATAGTAGTACATCTTCTTCTCCTTAATAATAGTTCTTCTTCTTCTCCTTCAGGTATATAGGCACTGCCTGTTACGCCTCCGTTCCCGTCTGGTCACCCCATCTCTTCTTCGGACGGCCAGGATTTTTCGTCATTGTGGGGGGGAGTGTTGATAGCAGAATTAAGTTCTTTAATTCCAATAGGATCATTAAGGTGGTGATAAGTAGCCAAGTCTTCATTATCTGTAAGCTCTGTAAGGTTCTCTTGATCTTTTTTGTGTTGTGAGAAGGCTTCTGTATAGGTTTTTGAGCTTGAAGTTTTGGCAAAGCTGCATTCAATTGAATTTGCTATTTCATTAGGGTATGTAATGATTTGGTTATTTGACAGTAAAAAATGTATTTGTTTACCTTTTTTTGTTCCTTCGATAGCTTTTATTTTTGCCCATGACTCACTAATATTATTATGTATTGACAAATTTGAGACATAATTGTGCCAGGAGTTTGCTTTACTTTCTTTTATGGTTCTTCTTGTAACAGCTCTCATCTTGTATTTTATTTTTTCAGTATTATTTTTTATATTTGTTGAAGCATGTTTGGATTTTTAGTGCCAATTTACATTTGTCATTCCCCAATGATAGTTTGGTTCTTTTGATGATTTGATTATTTCAGTTGATCCATTTGCGGCTTTGGTTATGACATCGTTGAATAAATTGATGATAGTGTCGATGTTTTCTGTTTCTAGAAGAACATTAGTATTAGGTAGGTACTTTTTGATCAGATCATTATAGCTATTCTAACTAGCTTTGTCCGTCTTGGGATTGCTTGGTCATGTTTATACATGTTGGGAGTATTGTTAATGTATATAAAAATAGGGAAATGGTCACTATCATAGGGGTAATCTAAGACATTCCATGAACATTTATAGGCATATTGTGTGGAGGAAATGGAAATATCAATGGCACTGTAATTGTTGGTACTGGTATTGATGTGAGTAGGTTCTCCAGTATTAAGAACAATTGTTTCTAGTTTATCAAATATTTCTTCAAGCATGATGCCTCTGTTGTCAGTTTTATTGGATCCCCATATTGGATTATGGCTGTTGAAATCCCCCATAATGAGAAATGGTTTTTGCATATTGTTAATAATATCAGTTATTTCTTGTTCATCAAACTTGTAGCTATTTGGTAGGTAGATATTACATATATTGATTTGAACAGGTGACAAGATCCTTATAGCATCGACTTCAATGTTTGATTGAATATTCAATTCTTGATATTGAATATGGTCTTTGATGAATATAGCTACACCACCACTGGCATGATTGGAGTTGATTCTATTTTTGAAGGAGCAATTTACCCTTTGATATTGCCATGCTTGGAGTCTTTGAAGTTGGTCTCTTGGTAAGAGGATGTCAGGGTGTGTTAGGTTACATAGGTACTGTATACTTTCTAGTCTGGGGTAAAAGCCATTTACATTCCACTGAAGAATTTTCATTGACTGGTGTTGATTTCTATACTGGAGTCTGTTTCAGTGCTTGATTCATCTGCTGATTTTTGGATTTTATTTTGTGTATAGGATCATTAGTACTGAAAGAGTTCTCTAAAAAGGATTTAAACTGTATGTACGTAAGGGGGTAGTTATTTTGAGAGTCTTCAACAATGTGTTTGATAGGGGTTATCAACTGTTCCATATTTTTCTTTCTTCTTTTTTTCTTTTTTGGTTGTTTTGAGAGTTTTTCCATATTATTTGTTTCAGTTGTGTTGCTTACAGACTTGGAAGGTGAGGAGGAGTGAGTCTGGAGGCATCTTTTATTGGTAGTGAGGGAGACTATGTTAATATTAGTTGAGATTTCTTCATTGTTTTTGGCTTCATTAGTAGAATTAGTACTAATTCTTCTTCTTTTCCGTTTAGAGATCTAACATTCCACCCACATATTTGTAGTCGTTTCGCTAATCTAAATTCTTTACCGTTTTCTCGCATATTTGTTGTCATATGGTGAGTCCGGCTATGGTTCTGGAGGAATTTAGTAATTGGGGGGAAGACAGTCTTGTTTTCAGGTTGTAGATATCTATGACTGCTTTGGTGAACCGTCTCCTCGTGGTGCCCCCTGGATAACGCTAAAGGTTCACCAGGCTAGTGTAACATTGCTTCCACTTACTTATGTTACACTTCTGTTATCTTTCCTAATAGGTCTCTCTAGACCCCTTTCTATATCTTTGACCTCGACGCTATCAGGTTACGAGGGCTAGAGTGTCATGCTTTTCTCTTTCTTCACATTTCTTAACTTTCTTCACTTTCATTCTTTTCTTGTTCCTCTTAACTTGTTATCTTCTTTATTTTCTCCTTCAGCCTTTCATTTTCACCCACATTGATGGGTTTGACAAGGGTGGAATCCGTTTTTCTCTCCCTAGGGGAAGGAAACCCCCGAAGATAAATCAAGTCCGATCGAGGTAGCAGCCACTGATCAAACCTGCATGTGGGTCAGTAGCCCTATCAGGTAAATCAATTACTAAATTCTTCCAGAACCATAGTAGTACGTGTTGAATTTTTTTGCAGCACTATCTACAATGTTTGTAAAGTCATAACTACTAATAAAACTACCAAAACAAACAGACATTTAAATGCAAAAAAAAACCTAAAAAATTAATAACTTTTTCCCATATTTTAATAGAATTTTCTGTTCAAAATCAAATGATTATATAAACAATTTTTGATCTGATTTTCATTAACAAAGGTTTTAATGGTAAATATTTTAAAAATAAACTCTGTAAGCCAAATAGTTTTTCAGATATGTGTACCTAAAAGTCATAAAATTAAAATGGTCAAGGTAGGGATGTGCTTCTCCCCTAAAAATATTAATATTTATTTAGGATTCATTGGTGGTATCGAACACAAACAATGTCGCACAGTTGAAACTCTCTTCATAACTTAACATAAAATTAGCGGTGCAAAGGAATAAGAACATCTCTGAATGTAGGGACTCTAAGCAGCCCTTTCAAGAAGAATCTTTGGTTCCGGAACTGGTTGCTCAGCAACGGGATATCGTCGATGCACAAGAAAAGTGACACATCTCTAAAAATTGTCATTTTGCACAAGAACGGTTTTCATGTGAGAGGAACCGATAACGTTGTTGCACTCCGCTACCAATGCTGGGATATCAGAAATTTTTTACATCATATTTTCTGACAGTCAATGAAGTTTATAGGAAACATAGTTTATTGGTTCTGATTAGATATTCTAGGACTATCGTTTCAGGCATAACAAATGGCGAAATATACAATTTCCTAAACCTATTCAATTTTAATAAAAAAATACGATTTTTGATACGTTTTTTTCTTTAGAATTGACAATACGTGAAGTCAGGACCAGCTTAAGCTTTGAGTATTAACGTAACAACACACTGTAACAATTGCATTTATTAGCATGGATTATTTGTAAATGGATGTGACAGTACAACACTTAACTGATGTTTCATTATGTTTTAGAACCATTTACCTAATGTTGTCGAATGATGTTTTAAAAAAATTGTGAATAAACAGTTGATTAATAAAAGTACGTACGTAAACGTGCAGTACTAAGGGATGTGGAAAATTGTTTTGCTTTATATTATCCCTTAAGTCACGATATATGCAAAATAATTGAAAATACAGCTACATATTTATAAAACTTAAAAATAGAAACCATGATAGAAAAGCTAGATATTAGGAATATCTTTGAACTTTTATATAATTTTTTATCATCCATTTTGGCAGGAATTAAAAAAAAAAACAAAGGACATATTTTCTCGTGTTACTTAAGTTACTTTACTTTAAGGAACTGTAATGTTCGAAAACAGAGTTCATAAAGACGAGATCTGTTCCAATTTTTAAACGTCCTTTGCTCTATCAGTGAAAAAAAAAAAAAAAAATTGGAGCAGTGAAGAAATTGTAAATTGTATTAATTTCAAGCTGAAATAATAAGAAAACGTTCTTTTTTTTAAAAAAACACTGTACTTTTTTAAATGTATGTTTTTAAGAATAGATTTCATTTAGGAGAAAAATCTCAGTGTTCAATATTGGAGTAGTAATAGGTAGACGCCGAAACTTTTGAACTTTTGTATTTAAAGAAAATAAGGGATTTCAACAAAAATCTTCTGAATGGTTTAGGTGATGCCACAGACAGACGTTTTGTCGTCAATCGATATTTTGTTATCAAGGACGGATACGGATTTACGATGTACGGATTTTGGATATACAATGTGTTAGAGGAAGTAATTTTCTACATATAGGAACAATATTTATCTACATTTTTGTTGGGATATGTTGACTGATTCGTCTGTATCGACCCTCATGCCCCTAGGACATCAAAGATTTCTTCATAAACTGTTCGTGTCTCAATGCGGGAGCTATTACACACACGGCGCACAGGGCACCTGCAGGAACCAAACCGCAAGCCCGCTGTGTTTATGCCAAGAACGCTACAGCCGACAGGTCTCTCCACCAGCTGACACGGAACCGTTACCCGAGACAGCTATGGAGAGGACGGCGAGGGCCACGGGAAGGTGCGACTGGAGCTGTCATCACGTTTCGCGAGTCGGGGGCGGGCCCCGAAGAGGAGAGGCCAAGGGTTGAGGCTGGTCTCTCGAAGGTCGATGCCATCCCTTGGAACGAACCGCAACTACCGCTTACCCCATCCGCACACCCCCCGCGCCGCGCAGCCGCAGCCATTTTGCCCAAAAAAATTTCCTTCCGCGTCGTAAATAAAGACTGGAGAATTCTCGTGTTCTGCACGACACCTTCTCTTTTGTCTCATTGCCACGAGAAGAAGAAAACACAGGTATGTTATTTAGCACTGGTGTCTCCTAGGGAGATTCATTCCACTAAGAATGTCTTAATTTTCAAGAATGTTAACTCTTCTAAAAAATCACAAAACGTTTCGGATATCACGACCCAATTTCAAAGAGCTGCGTAGAACATTTGACAAAACTAAAACTTATTTTTTCGTAATCAATGACCATCACATAATCAATAATAATTAATTTAATGATAGTATTACTTATACAGATGAAATATTCGGGATTGCCTTTATTTCTCTTATTATTTGATGCGAATGACACAAATAACCTAATTTCACAATGCCACAAACTTCATTATTTACAAATTTTAGACGTGAAATTCATAATTTGTTAAATTATAAATACGATAACAACACAGTCTCAGCTTAAATAAAATACAAGAACTTTCATCTTTGGAACTACCTTTCCTCAAGTCCGGTATTATCGTGCTTCCATGATCCTAACAGCACATTCTCTGAATTAAAAAAAAATATTTATTTAACAGGGTGATACAACGGATTATACAACGCTCAGCCATATGGCTTTTCAGTTGTTAGGAGCGAGCATTTTCACACGAAAATATGCGAGGGTGGGTACGGCCACCTCCCATTAAACATATATTCAAGTAATGCGAATGATAAAGTGGAGGAATACATATGTTGACTTTTTATGGGAGGACTATTTATTTCATCATCTTATATCAACCAGTTTCCGGAGGAAGATGTGGAAGGGGAGTCGGTTGCAGAGACGAGTTTCTACGGGATGGTCTTTACCTATGTTGTAGTGGTAAGCACCCGTAACTGAGGGTAAATTTTGGAAGAATGATGCGGAAAGTTTAATGATGTATGTAAGGACGGGCTCTATGGCTAGGTCTTTGTGAAGGTTAGTGTTGCTTATAAACCAAGCAACCAACTGCAGTTCTGAGGAACCTATTTTGGAATATTTAGATTTTGTTGATGGTTGTAGGGGCGGCATTGCGCCAGACTGGACAAGCGTACGTAAGTAATGGACGTAAAATGGCTTTATACATAAGGAGAGCAGAATGGAGCTTTAATGATGAGTGTCGGTTGATTACTGGTCGAAGAATACCTAGGCGTTTGCCCTATGTATAACATCTAGATTTAGGATTTGTGTATGTGTATCCCATGAAAATGTGTAACTATAGCTGAACCGCTCGCAAAAAAACCATCATGGCGGACGTACCTTTTGGTAAAGTCTCGGAGGCTGCCCCCACCCTGCGGCATCTGAGATTTCCCTCTCGGCGATAAGGAAGCGCGTAGGCGACAAGGAGAGGCGACTGCAAGACGCAGCGATCGCGCTGACCGCCACTCGTCATCACTGCCCTCTTCGTCAAAAGAGGAACTCGCACTCCCAGGAGTGTCCAAAGAAATGAATACATCGTTTGTTGGTCCATCACATTGTGAATTATTGTCACCTCTATTCCCTACACTTGCTCGCAGGATTTCTTCCATTGTTCAGCACTGTATTGTGCAAACGCTTCTCTGCAAAACGTTTCCTTTTCTTTTAAGGATGCACCAATTGTTTCTGCTGCCTCACGCCCTTTTATAAATCCCCAAACAAGTTTATGGATTTAGATCTGGATGGTACGGTGGAAGAAGGAGAGGAATGTGGCCGTGTTCAATGATTATTTGATCAACGACTTATCGATTTTCAGTGGATATTCTTTGAATTATTTGTAATAATTGGGTTTTTGTGAATAACAGCAGCTACTGTGTAAAACCACACTGTCACTGCTCACTAGCCACGGTCAAACAGGGACTGGAGACCGAAACTCTTCAAGACACGCCTTATTTTCTGTTGATCGTTTGGACAACCCCTACTGTAGAAACACGAAAGCTGCCTTTCGTGTGATCCTTCTCACTCATCAGTTTGTTATCACCAAACTCGCAGTGTTGAATTACCGCGCGATCCACGAGAGAAAGACAGAGGGAGAGCTATGTTGTGACAAAGAGCGCAGGCAGGCGGGGAAATATTAGGAGCTTTGGAGGGAGAGGCCACGTTCGGGCATGCGCATTGGAAGCTGTTTTTTTTTAGAGTGGTCGAGCAATAGTATGTGAATTTGTAAATACTGTATTTTTGTAAATGTGGTCGCCAATGACCTAGCTGTTTATAAGGCGACCTTAAATAAATAATTTTAAAACAATACCTAGGCGTCTATTAGCTTCGTTCACCTTGGAGGTGATGTGGTCTTTTCAAGTCGAACTGGTGTCCATTAGACAACGGACTGGGGCGGTTGAGGAGCGCCGAGGCCGGGGCGGGGGGCGCGGCTCGTGTGACGCGCGAGGCGCGCGCGGTGGGCAGCCCGGCGCGTTCCGCTGCGGCGAGCGGCCGCGACAGCGCATCGACAGCGTGGTAAAAGCGATGTCGAAACCCGATAGCCCCGCCCGCCCCGCCGCCGCCCCGCGGACGATTCGGCGGGAGGGGGGCCGAAATAAGCGAGGCGTGCCACTGGGGCTCCGCTCCGTCGACACCGTCTCCGCCGCCCTCGCCTTGTCATTCCCATCGCCCCCCCCACCGCCGCTCTCAACGCACAGTCCTCACTCCCTGTCGCCTTCTTCGTCACTCTTGCCGCCGGCCTTGCCTCCACCCTTGCCGACGCCCTGATCTACGCCCTTACCGCTGCCCTTGCCCTCACCCTTACCACCTCCCTCGTCCACGCCTTTGCCGTCCCCGTCACCCTTGCACGTAGAAACTTCAAATAAATTCAGATATTTTGAGAAGAAATCTTTCATAACAGAGGCGGACGTCTGTGTTTTGACATTAGTGGAGTGTCTCATACGGTCGGTTGTGGTAGGGAACTGTTTCTTTAATTGTTAGGTAGATCCTCCAAAGTAAAACCGAAACTTAAATGGTCTTGTTACAACAAAAAAAGCCAGCTGAAGGAATTTCACTTTGACAATCCAATATAGTCAGATTTTCAATATAGACATATACAATACTGAAAATTATTCTCCAACCAACAACCTTGCTCTCTGGTAACGTAATCCCTTACCTCATATATCATGAACACCAAGGTCCCATTAATGAAGGTTTTCCTCCACCCCTCTCACGGTGTTGAAAAAGTCGTCCCAAAGTTGAAAAAAGGAAAGAAAAAGTCAAAAATTTAAACGCTTTCTAAACGTCGCGCTGCTGTCCGTTAAGACGATTACTAAAAAGACAAGCGGTGATAATTTGATCCGGGCGTGTTCAGAAATCGGAGCCCCGCGCGGGTCACCGAATCTGCCACCAGCTCCGCCGCCACCGCCACCGCCGCCGCCGCCGCCGCCGCCGCCGTCGCGACCACCGCCATCGCCGCCACCGCCTCCGAGGTAGTCGTCCCTGCCGACAACACCACCCCGCTCGTGCGGGCCAGTGGCGTCCCTGAGCGAGTCAATGGAAGATGGTGCAACGATGCTAGGAGCAGGAGGAGTGAAGGATGAAGAAAGGAGATGACGGTGACGGTGACAACGGGAGTTATGGCGGCCATGGAGACATAATTGAGGAATTTCTTTATTGTTTATTTTTATTGCAGAATAGGCGCCCTTTTTAGGGTGAAGCCAAATATTTAGATTTTAATGCACCAAAGGCAAAGTCACAATGTATGGTTTCTTGATGGTTTTCTAGCACTCCAGATGCTGCATTATGACTTTCACTGCATGACACAGTTCTTCCGTATCATCGGTGAAGATGGCTGTAAAAATATTGTTTGATATTGAGATATCATTAGTGAATATGAGGTACAAGTTAGGACCCCTCACATTTTCTTGAAGGACATCAGCTTCTATTGTTCTGCGCTGTTTTATATTTTATTTGGAAGATGTAGAACATTAAAACACGGGTTTGACTATATCTTGATCGCTGGCTTCTCAGCTGACTAGCAGAATGTTGTCCATGGAATCCTTGTTACACCCATTCTGGCGTTCTTGCCTAAATTAAAAATGTTCCAGAATGTGCTCAACGATTTGCTGTTAATAGGACTTTATATTTCCCACAAAATTAATACTTTCCTTACCTGTGCTTTGTATGAAACCCTACCCGCGACTGACTATATTCAGCTATTTATTAAAAAATTCTTCTATCTACGGAGCTACCCTTAATATATGTGCCCACGAAACTCGGAGTCTATTTTAAATTTCAAATTCCAACTATTCATTAATACAATTTCCAATTACAATTTAATACAATAATTTAAACAGTATCAAGCTCTTAAACCTCAAACTAATCATAACTTTCCACCTCACTATCATTTAAACAACAGCCAGTCTACGATGAAATCCGTTCGCACCTCACCAATCGCTTGCGCACGTTCGCTTCAATATTCTTCTAGAGAATGATCCCCTGCGGCCTTTCACAAGATCACAGTCCTCAACGCCCACTCCAAACCTTTTTCTTATGTGTTCGGGACGGTGTTTATCGCGCTATGGCAGCGTGGAATATCACAATTTGTTGATCCGTTGTCCTAACAACTCGTATTCTTTGACTTCCAAGTATGCACACAACGCTGTTATAACTAACGCTGGATGCCAATTCTATCACTAAAACTAAACCCAGGGTTCTTGGCTTATCACAGTACGAAGTATGATTACGGATATGTTTTCCAGGTTTACGAAAAACTATATTTCGCGTTAATTTTTTAATGCGGAGCGAAGTAGGACATATTAGTAAGAATAAGCGCATTGCCCTCCAAACTAACATTTGGAAGAAACGGAAAAAAGAAAGAACAAAAAGAAAAGACAAACTATTTCATGTGTGCCTTCAACTCGAGATGTACCTGAAAATATGTTTATAAATGTTTTACAAACAATTCTTAATTTTAGTTTCTCGTATACATGCGTATACACGGAATAATATACGTAGTTTACGTAATATACGTAGTATAGAGAAAGTTATGGAATGCTGCGGAAAATCGATTTCGAGATTTGAAAGCAAATACACATTTTGGGATCCCCTGATACTGAAAAAGTGTTGTTTTTTTTGTTTTTTTTTTCAAAACGTCCGTCAGTCAGTCTATCGGTGGACACTACTAGCGCCTAACCCATGTAGAGGACTTTTTTCAAACTTCAAGAAACCCCTGTTCATGTGGCTTTAGTTGAAGCTTTGAAATTTTGAAAACTTTGAAAACATTTCCAAAATTATATCAAAAACCGTTCCAATTTTTTTGAAATTTCTTGTAAGGATAGAGTAAAATACACTCGTAAAGGTGGCATAGGTTTTCACAGTTAACTGTGAATTTTCGAAACTTGCAAAAGTTTGAATTTTTTCGGCGTTTTTCCATAAATAGTTCTTTCATTCAGATTATGTAGATCCCTTTGGACATTTTTGTAGTTTTCGTGCAATAGTGCGTGCAATATTTGCAGTTCTTCAAAATTACATACCGATAGCTCAGTGCTTCGACTGATATCACTGCAGCGCCTCTGACCGGGAGGGCCTAGGTTCGAGTCTGGACGGTGGCAGGATTTTCGACACTAGCTTTTCAGCTAGGTCGAATTCAGTCGCTATCTGGAGGGGAATTCTAGCGGCCGGCTGTTCTGATCGGCAGTTTTCCGTGGTTTCTCCGAACAACACCATGCGAATGTCAGAGCAGTTCCCTAAGAAATGTGACCACTGATCGCGCGCGATTTTTCCTACCTCTTCCTTGTCCTAGTCTCACCCCTTACACACACACCAACACTAGCATGCACTACACTACCACACATGCCGAGAGACCGATCGGGGACTTTGAACTTGTCCTGCTGGGGCGGTGCCCCGCTGGTTGGAGATATCTGGTTGGGGAAGCCGACGGTAGGACGCCACCTTCACAAAATGCACTACACTTACGGGACTAACGACCATAGTAGTAAGGAATCACTAACAATCTGTTGGATAATACGCTCAATTTAAACTGTAGCTTCGATCCAATAAATATAGCCGCTTTTTGTGTGGAGATGCTCCGTTTTATTTCAGTCAGCGAACTACAACCCAGTTACAATCAACTACAACACTCCTTTGTTTCTCTTGGTATATCACAATGACGTGCCACACGAAACCCATCGCATTAAATGATACATGATCACCAACACAGTCAATCAAAAAATTACAAAAACAAGATTTTCTGAAAAAGGATCTAAATTTTTTCTTTAAATTTTTGGTAGGAGTAGTGCCAAATGTACCCTATACGATGACATAAACGCTATGGCGCTCTATTCTTTGTTGTTTTTTCAAAAAAATGTTTTTTTTGTCTTGTCTCACGCCGGTAATATTTATATTAGAGGTGATTTCTTCACTTTATTTTATTTGGGAGTACATGTCCTGTAAATAATGTCATATAAAGTTTCTCGAAAACTCAACAGTTTTCTCTTAAAATGAGCTCTAATTTCCGCATTTTGAGAAACGCTCAAACGCCATTTTCTCAAAAATAGCTCCTAATTTGTTCTTCAAACTTCCAACAGACAGTATTTGCAGTATTTTAACGTTGTAATTAAAACTAAACATTGCAGTATTTTATAGAATGTAAACGTCATTTGGCTGCATTCATTTGTTGTTTTAAAAAATTACACAACTGTAATTGTTTTTAAATATCTCTCACTCCGTTAATATGCGCATTTCCATCTATTTGTATACATTATTGCATATGTGGGTGGAAGTGCTTCAAATGACTTTAAATGAATTTTTTAGAAACTCAATGAGATTCCTGTAAAAAAGAGCTTCAAATTTCGCATTTACAGTAATGCTCAGTCACCATATTCTTAAAAACGGTTTCAAATTTTGAATTTGAAAATTTGAATTTAGGACGAAGTTTTACTCTTTTTTGATACTCTTCAAGTAATATTTCGGTTATACTATTAGAAAATCAAAAAGTGGAGAAAATGTAAAAAAAAAAATGTACGTTAGATGACAGGGACGGTAGATGGCAGCTGGGAAGAGGATGGGGCAAGACCGTAAAGCTAGTCCACGCCAAGGAAATTATAAAAAATTGCTACGAGAAAGTCTGTTGCATTCTGTAGCACCACTTATTAAGATTCGAGCCTTCTGAATTAGTTTAAACATATTTTTCTCGGCTCAAAAATGTAAGCAATAAATTTCTTTCGTGTATTTACGTTTTTAGGTTTTATGCTTAACCATGGCATTCTACGTATCCTATGTCGCAGTTAAATAAGTTATTTCACCCGGATTCCGCATTTGGTCTCTTCCTAAGGTCAAGACAGTGAGAGAAGACGTCATTAGCAATATTTCTCTTATGGAAAGGAGTCTACTTTCGACCCATTTTTACATTATAAAGTCATTAAAATGTACAAAAATGAATTCCATTACCTAGAACGACAACCCCTTTTGGGGAAGCCTGGAGGCCTTTAAACTAACTAACCCATTAAAAATCATTGTCCATTTCTCTTCCGTAATTCGGAGCGGCGACGCCCGAGGACGCGCAGGGGCGCGTGGAAGTGGGGAGGAAGAGGGAAATCGGGTATTGTCCTGCCGGGGCATCCCAAGGTCGCGGTCCTCGAAATTCGCCCATTAGGTTTTAATTTATTTGTGAGTCGCGTGAGCCCTTCCGCGGGCCACCCAGCGCGCGGTGAATTATGGGCGCCGCGGGCGCCCAAGATGGCGGCGGTGGCGTTGGCGGTGGGATTGCGAAACCCGAGGGGAGGTCTCCATGGCGGTCACGATTGCAGCGGGGGAGGGAGCGGTGGGGTTGATGCGATTGAAAAGTGTTCCTAGCGGAAGGGTTGGTGGGGGTGATTGTGGTGCGGTAGAAGCGGATGTGCGGTTTCCTGCGAATAGGACGTTGGCATAGTTGGGTTGGGGTGATGACGGTGGCGAGTATAGTCATATTAGTCTTAGCGTTGAAGCACCATTCCGTTAAATTCATGATTTGAACGTAGGAATACCTGCCTCTGATAAACGACCACATTTGCAACTTTCCATTTGGCTCCCTCATATTACTAAATGAGAGAACATAATCGTCAAAGATTTTAGAAGGCATCAATAGAAAGAATATTCGCATTTAGGTTTTGGAATCGTTATAATTTTTTATGAAAAATTAGTTAAGATTGAACTTGCGATTAGAGGAATTGGCTTGTTATGAAATAGTTGTCCAAATGTTACCACGACGATTCGCATAATTTGTAATGAATATATTCTAAGATATAAGAAGCAAAGTAACATCGATTTTTAAAATTGCCATCTCTGAAGTAATAATTATTTTGTAACCCTTCCTGGAAGTCCTTTAAGAAGTAAAATCTGATGAAGTGCAGTTTTAATTTTTCTCTTTTCAAACATATTTTATTGTGTTGCGTTGGTAAATCTTTGATTAGATGACTTCTATTCTGAAAACAGGGTTAAGCACATACATGATTTTTAATTATTTGTAATGATTGAGTTTGTATGGATCGAAAGAGTCCACTGAACGTAAATTGAAATTTATAAGGTTATTGTTAAAGAGAAATTGGAGTACTTTCATTCAAAAACGGCAATATTGACTCAGTACAATAACTGCTCAAAGTTTGGTGTATTCTCTTTATTCACGTACAATGATATTGAGTTCATGCATTTTTCATTCTTCTTACTTTTGAAGGAAGGGTTTTCATTGCCGTTCATGACAGTATGCAGATATTCACACTCAACGTATAGTGTATTCACACTAAACGTATGCTACTCCCTTACTAATTCGTACTGGGAGAGATGGGAGAGGTGGCATAGGGCATCAACTGATGTCACTGCAGTGCCTATGTCCGAAAGCTTCTAGGTTCGATTCCCGACAGTGACAGGATTTTCGGCACTAGTTAAGCAGGTTCAATTCAGTCGTTGTCTGGAGTAGAGTTCTTGTGGCCGGCTCCTCTGATCGACCGTTTACCGTCGTTTCTCCAATCAACACCAGGGGAATGAGGGAGTAGTATTCCAACAAAATGGGCCACGGACCGTGCGCGATTTATCCACACCCCTTACTTCCTACATACACTAACACTTACAGTAGTGCACGAATCTCTCAATAGATAAAAATGTCATTGGGCAGGAACGTAGCTATTGCCTTCGTGCGTACAAGAACTTGATATGCGTTTCCCTTCTCGCAGCGAGTTCTAGGTTTAAGGTTGGTGAAGTGCATTGTGTACATTTATGTTAATTGGCAATATAGGTGCAAAGAGGAAGTTATTTGATGATTCTATTGGAAAAATTACTGGTAAGGTACGAGTTTATTAATTTGTTTTCCAAACGTTCCGCACCGGAGAAGAAGTTGCTTCAAGATTCGAGTGGAAATTACTGATAAATTACGAGTTTATTACTATTTATTTTCAACGATTGAAACCAGAAACATTTCGAACCTTCAGAAAAAGTATGTGTCATGGAATTTAATCTTCACTTTGGCCATACAAAATTAGCCACGCGCGAAATATGCGACAAGCTTGCTATAGATATCAAGAATGTATGTGTCGAAGAAACAAAAACTAAGAAAAAGCTAGAAAAAGAACTGCATTTACGAAGCAGCTCAAACTATGATAGAAAATGATTTTCTAGCTTTGCAGAATGACTCAAATACATGGACAATAGGGTTTGATATGCAGCAGGCACTCCCAAATCCTTTTATATAATGTAACGACATGGGAATATATTGCCACAACCGCCCACACAAAGACACCGACATAGGGAAGGAGCGAAGCGCGCGGCGGCGCGGTCGGTGCAAACTACACCATCTGTCCGCGGCTGACCGAGGAGTGGAGTGCGAACTCACGAACAGAGTTTTTCTTGTGGTCAAGACGAAGGGAGCGGAAGTGGCCTCCCCTTCGACATCTCATAAATATCTCATAAATACCGCGAGAGATGACGAAAAGTTTCTCTGTTAATCCGGCGACGCGGGCGAAAGCACTAGTTCTATGTCTGGTAGCATAGGCGAACGCGTGAGTTCTCTAGGAATTTGGTAGTGAAAGTGAATAATTGAGTGGTGTGAGAATGGAGGAATAGTTAGTATAGGAGTGTGATTGCAATACGAACATATTAGTAATCAGCAGCAAGCTCGTTAGAAAGAAAGCGGTCGGAGCGAAGTAAGAACAGTGAACGTTTTTTCCCAAAAGTGCTCATTTCGCGCAGATGACAGTTTTGTGAAATCCAGTGTAGACTGTCTGTATTAGCACTGCAGCCATCCGAAGTGCAGTTGCGTCGCCCAGTGTAGTAACGCAAAGATCCGATGTTGCGACGCGCCAGAGACTCGGAGCGCGGGCATACACGTTCGTGGCGAGGACGAAAAGAAGAGAGAAGAAGAGGGTAGCCGGGAGTGGATGAAGCGTACTAGAGAAGGGCCTGGTTTGATCGAACGCGCGACGGATGGGCGAAGCGTATGAGAGAAGGTGGAGTGACGTCGCTGCGACACCGGGCGGCGAGAGAGGCGAGGTCGGCCACGAGCGAACTGGAGAGCGCCGTAAGGGTAACCGAAATGCGACTTTTCGTACGAAGATTGGTGCGGGCCAGAAAGTGGATAACGGCAAATGTGCATGGTAGTTCATGTGAGAAACTCCCTAAATTCAGAATAGAAAGACTGTCGCCTTTTAAACAAATTCGTGGAGGTATAATTCTGCTAAAAGTATATCTTGTTTGATTTTGCAAAAGGCCAAAGCCTTGTACAAAGACAATGTTGTGTAACTAACTTGGCTTCATTCTGTGTTATTGGAGAAAGATTAAGTTCTTCCACTATTTGATGAATATGTAAATAGTATTTTTTATGATTTAAATTGTATGTAGATTTTCATGTTACTTAGTAAAATTCCTTTCTTTCATGTTTCTAGTAACGTGTGCGTAGCCCGAGGCCAGCACTTGTGGGCACCGCAGAACTAATCAGTAAAATGCATTTTTAAAAGCCCGTGCACGGCAGAGAGAAAGGGCAAAGAAGGAATAGTATGGCTCAAAAGGAAAAGTGATAACATTTTGTTGGTTCAGATTTGTGTTTCGGCAGCCGAACTAACGGCACCATTTCTAAAATTTTGTGCAAAGGTCAGGTCATTTAGCGATCCGAAGTAATCTGCTGTTTAACTCAGGTGTATTTGCGTATTAATTTCATTGATTATTTGTTTAATTCGAGTGTATTTTGTGTATTTATTTCATTGATTATTTGAATACATGCTCATTATTACCTATATTTTCTTTGATTTATGTGCGAAGGGTTCGAAACCACCCGAAAGATTCTACTCTCTGAATCTGAATCAGTGAAATTGTCGCTGATTCAATCAGTGAGAGCAGAAGTCACTGATATCTTCAGTCGAAATGTGTAGTTTCGCTGACAATCAGTGAATATGTGAACCTTTTCATAATGCCCGCCAGCATTTCACTGGTTGTCAGTGGTAAAGTGTCGCGCCACCATACCGACTGGTCCAGTCATTCACGTGCTCTGTTGTGTAGGTAAGCAAAATCCCACGGCGGAGCGTGTGGAAAAGACGTTTCCTGTGAGAAAACTGACCTGTGTCTGAAGATTGTTTTAATTGCGTTAGGTAAGTAGTTTTCGCTTTTCTGCGACTCGTCTTGTTGATAACTGTGAGACGTTTTATTTTATGGTGAACATTTAGCCATACTAAGAAATAGGTTATGAACACGTGGTTAATACCACGTATTTGTTTTTGTTATTAACTTGGAAACTTCTTATGTAACTTAAGATTTTTAATGTAACTCTTTGGTGATGCAGTGTCAAATATCTGACGTGCAATGTTAATTTCGTTTATGAAAGTTGTGAAAAGTCCAAAATGCTCTGATTACACCACAGCAGAGCCGGGCATGCCAGCAAACTATTAACTATTTCTTTGGTTTTTCCAATTTAGTTTAATGACACCAGGCCAGGAGTGGAGTTTTGAAAAAGTGTAAGAGAAAGTGCTGGAGCTAACTGGCGACTCTTAACACAGTAAATATTTTGAAGGGTATTTTAATTTGCCAAAGACTGCTGTAATCCTGATTTATTTTGATCAGTGTTCCTTGCTTTCCTTAGTCACTAAACACATTATATTTACTCATTTACACGGCGAGGCTAGTTTGGCAGAGTGGAGGGGGATGCAGATGGTACATCAAAGCCTTTTGCCACTCCTGAGGTTCCCAATCCAGAACTCATAATAATTCTGCCAGTTAGTATGAGAGTATGTAATCTGAAAATAAAGTAACCATTTTGTCCTCGCATAATTTCTTGGCATTTCTATGTTTCTGTTTGCATCTGGAGGAATTGGAAAGGAGAAAAACCTTCAAGAAAAATGTCCAGCAATATTTGATATGGGTGAAAGGATAGAAAAACTATTATTGTTTTGTTCAGGGTGATGGTTGGTTTTAACATCTGCCCTTCCTTTTTTCTTTTTTTTTTATAATAAAATATTCCTTCACCCATTGCAGCATTTGACTTACCGTTTAAATTAATATTTACAACAAATTTGGCATACCCAACATCAGTAGCAATTTTTTTCATTTTTAGCAGTATATAATGATTATAACCTTCAAGTATTTAATTTGAAATAAAAACTCAGTTGGGTTTCTGTAATAACCCCCCTCCTGGGAAATGATCAATGGTTCTATAATTGTTCAATTATCATAACCTGCTACCATTGGAGTTAAATTTGTTATATCATAGAAATTTGATTCTTTTTTTCTGTGTCCGGTATTGACTTCATAGATTGACTTTGCGATTTTCCCAATATCGAGTATGGCCCAATTCTCAATTCATCTAATTTCTTCCTATTCAGGCGATTTTTATGTTCTGTGTACACAAGATCTCCCTTTTTTAATTCAATGTGTCTCCTGTGTAGGTCGAATATTTTTGTTGTTGTTATTATGAAGTTTTATTGCATTCTTGGGTTTTCCCCCAATTTAGAATTTTGTCACTGCTCGTATCTCTTCACAGCTCCGTATGCTCTATCTCGTATTTCTCCACAGCTTTTTTGACAATAGTTGTCCATGCAGCCTTTTTGTCAGTTTCATTCATAATACATCTCATTTTATTCACTAAAGTCTGGTTTAATCTTTCATTGAGACCATTGAAGAAAGGTGTCAGGAAAAATGGCAGGAAAAATCAATTTTATTTTTTTTCTTTACTAGGAATTGTTTTAATTCTTTTCCTGGATATTGATTCCTTACTACCATCTGGATATCATGTTTCTTTTTACTTCCTCAGTTAATTGTACGAAATCATCAGCGTTTTGATTTTTTGATGTTAAAATATAAGCATATCTTGCGAAATGGTCGACCAGTAGGTGTAGGTATTTTTTTGTGAATCGGGATCCTCCGTAACCTCCAATGGTATCTATAGAAACTATGTTCAATGGGTACGTTGTTCGACCTAGGTGTGACAGTAATACAAATTTTGATTTTCTTCATGATTTATTCTTTAAGCAGATGTCACAAGTTTTACAAAACTTCTCTATGTTTATGATTATATTTTTCGCTGTAAAGAATGGTGTTAATTTATTTATCATCAGCGCGCTTCCCAGGTGACAATAAGTATTGTTGGTCGCTAATGACCTAAGATGTTGATGCGACCTTAAATAACCAATTAAAAAAAAATATTGTGTACATATTTTAGTAATATTTTACTTAAGTATTCTGATAATGAGAGTTTTCTCTTCTTTTTAATTTTTATAATAAATTTCATTTTTTTATATTAGTTTTTACTTATTGTTTTGTAGTTCTGCGCATCTTCTATGATACTTTTTTATGTCTTCTAAGTTCATTAGGTTTACAATTTTTAATATGTCATCTGAATTTTCATCAGGCTCTAGAACTGGATGCCTGCTTAAACAATCCGCCTCTTGATTTAATTTTCCAGGAGTATAAAATTGTATTGGGACAGATAGTATGTCAAATCACCCAGTTCTTCATCTGTTCTTGCTTTTATATTTAAATGTTTTTAAGGTTTATGATTGGAGTGTACCAAAAATTCTCTTCCAAGTAGCCAATGTTGCCAATATATCACATCCTTTTATTGCCAAGCACTCAAGGTAATTTTTTTTTCCTTTTGAGCTTCACTCAATTTTTTCGAAAAATATGCCACTGGCTTATTATTCCCATTTTTGTCCTTGTTTTAGTACAGCTCCAATTTCTTTCATGCGTGCGTTCTTTTTTCAATTGTTCCATTCTGATTCCACTGTATGTTTCAAAATCATACTTGAATACCAATTTGCGCTTGCATTGTCAAGGGAAAATTTTAGTATTTCTCTTCCACAAAACAGCGTTCACACTCTTTTTTAAACTCGTTTATCCATTGGTTTGCGTTTGAGCTTCTTCCATTAAATATATCGATAATAAAATCATTGGCAATTTTTCTCAAATTTTTTACTTCTTACCTTACCAAATATTTGTGTTGTAATTAGCTTCTTGTGAAGGTTTGTGTTTTGGAATTCATCTGGTAAGCCATTTAAAGTTGACACATGCCAGCATTCATCAGTTGTCTTCCTGTCTTTGAAATCAGTCGCCAGGTGCCTCCATTGCGGGGTCAGGTATCAGTCATTTGTTCGGTAGCATGGCAGATTCGAATTTTTAGGAAACGACACACAATAGTCTTTGTTTTCTTTACACACACACACACACACACACACACACACACACACACACACATATATATATATATATATATATATATATATATGTGTGTGTGTGTGTGTGTGTGTGTGTGTGTATATACATGTGTATACATATATATGTACATTCGAAATAGAAACAAAGGCATGCAGTGTTGTTAACATTTCCAATTTTAAGCTTGGCAATGCTGATTTTAATTATGAAAATTATAATTAGTAGAGGAAGCTTATTAAGTTGCCCTAAAACATGCCAAATACTTGTAATATATCAAATGTTTATTTGTATTTTTACTTTAAAACTTTTGACAGATTTAATGTCCTTTATTTATTTTTATTGTAAAATTCACATAAAAATCCTTTGAAATGTATTTATATACATTTAAATTATAAGAGTCCTTTCTTTCACTACTTTTTTTCCAACTTTCTTTTCAGAATTTTTTGTATTGTCACCAGAATTGTCAATAATATGTACATAAAATAAAGAGTGTTAACTGCAGGCCAATGTTTCTTCGTAGTGAGTTTTTATGAGTTTCAGAACATCGGTTTTCTTCTCTGTTGTATGATTTTTATTGGTTAAAATAAAGATTTGTATTCACCTATCTCACTTAAAAAGGCAGTATCTCCCTTTAAAATTACCTCAATTCCAACATATCTCTTTACCAGTATTCCTTTCATTGAAAAACCAATTTTGTAAGGCTAGCAGTCTTTATAAGAAGATAGAAAACTCCTACAACCTACAAACTTAAAAAAAAATATGCCGTAAAGATCAAGTTACAATCACCAGAATTAGATCAGAACATACGAAGCTTACTCACATCCACCTATTAAACAAGAATACAATATATGTAATGCAATATATGTAATAACTTCTACAACCTACAAACTTCAAAAAAAATATGCCGTAAAGATCAAGTTACAATCACCAGAATTAGATCAGAACATACGAAGCTTACTCAGATCCACCTATTAAACAAGAATACTCCCCCAATTTGCAATAAATGTAATGTACAAATAACAATATTACACATTATTCAGGAATGTCCTAAGTACAACCAATCCCGCCAATCAATCTTACGGAACTTTAATGTTGATGCTTTACTTTATTCAAGCACCCAACAAGAAAAAATTATAAAATTTTGTAAATCAATTAATGTCTCTCACGAACTGTAATACTGTTTTTCTTAAGTGTGTGTATTGTGTGTATTATCATAACATGTGAAATATTTCCAACCACTGGTGCAATGTAAACTGTAATGTAATTCACTGATCAAAAATGTAAAGAAATATGTAACCATGCTATAAAAAACCCTTATTGTAACTTACTGAAATAGTCGCTAATAACCTCGCAGTTGATGCGACTATAAATAAATGTAATAAAAAAAACAACCAATTTTTTTGTAAGTATCAAAACTCTCCCTACCCTAAGGATAATGTGACTTAAGAAACTAAATCATAACATCGGACAGTTTTTTTCCTATGTGATAATGTTGAAGACAATAAATGAACAGATATATGGATTGCGCTCATATGAAATAGTATACAGATCTATTATAACCTCAATTGAATTTTTTTTTGCGAGTTAAGATTCTGAGTGACCCAATATCTATTGCCATAATATCTATAGGTCTATTGTATTTGTTTTGTAGTTAATAATTACAGTGCTGTTCAAGTAGATCATTTTCCCATGAAGGCGATTGTAACTTGATAGCATAGGAGTTTATTTTAACTTGGTAGTAACTTGATAGTAGTAAATACACGACAATTCGTGTTAAAAGTGGGTGAAAGGTCAGAATAGGTGGGAGAAGTATTCCGAACGATGTGAGTGGCAGTTTCAAGTTCATTTACAGCACGTGTTCTTAAATTCATTCAAAGAGGTGTCTTGTACAATTTTACTTAAATAATTCATGATTTTCATAGGTTGTACAGTGATGTTATCTGGAAAAGTCATAGTTTATTGTATTATGTTAAAAGTAATTGCTTTCTGTGATATGTAAAGGGTCAAATTTAAGTAACATGTGTTACGTTTTATTTTTTCTCTCTTTAAAGTTCACAATGTTATAGTGAGTGCGAAGCCGTGCACGGAAAAACTAGAGAGTAAAAAGAGTAAAATAATGTGGTAGATAAAAATTCAGAAAGAGGAATGAGCAAATTGTGAATTGTAATTGGTGAAAGTGTGTTCAGGCAGTCGAGGTGACGACAATTTTTTGTTTTGCCTTGTTTTCTGTTTTTTTCAGTGACCAACTATTTAAAGTGCATAATCCTATTATATAATTGTGCCACTGTAATTTTGCATTGAATACATGCTCATTTTATTCGTATTTTATCTGATTCATTGTGTCAAGGGTTCAGACCTATCTCATACCCAAAAGATCCTGCTTCCTGAGAATTTTAAGCTCGCTTCACGAGCATTCATACAATCACGCTCTCCCCACGTGCTGGAAGGTAGTAGGTGGGCGTGTTAGAATATTATTTTCACAAAACGTTTATATTGTTTCTTAACACGATCACTAAAAACACTAGATTTACAGATATGCAGATAGTCTTCACTTGATTATTTCTTTATACGGCGCACTTCTCGTGATTATTTATTTACAATACACTTCACTGGATTATTTTATTTTCACTGTTCACTGCTTTTGCCCTGACGCACTGACCACTGTCCGATACACTGACCGCTATTCAATGCACTGACCACAATCCACTGCACTGACCACAGTTCACGGCGCTGACCACGGTTCACGTCACCGAGCTTAATCCACGACACTGCTATTCACCGCGATGCACACACTTCACAGGTCAGCTTCCACTTCAGACTTTAAACTGACCCGCGGTTGCCGGCCGCAGAGTATTTATACTCGGCGGGCGCCGTCTAGAATTTACTGGAACTTGCGATAAACATTGCGAACACTCTGGGACCATCTATTAGTGTGTGTGTGTGTGTGTGTGTGTGTATGTATATATATATATATATATATATATATATATATACTAAAGTGGTTTTCTATTCCAGGCAACTGTGGACGTACAACCTCGGAGAACATGACACTAATGAATGATTGCATTGAGCAAGTCTTGGCCGAGGACATAGCTAGTAGGGGAAAAGAAATAGCATCATGTTTGATCTCTTATTTTGAAAACAACTCTGAAATTCTAGCAGAAAAAAAGTTAATAGCCTGCTGTGATTCTTATGATGGTAGAACAAGAATACAAATATTATTTCTTTATGATACTACTTAGTACATGCTCTACGTCTCTTTGATGAAGCGTTGCATAAATTCCCTCTCCCAGGACACACCTTTCTTAACTGTGACAAATTTTGGGATTATTGAGAAGAAAAGGAGGTCCACACTGGCAGTTTACTCTTCAGAGCAGTGAGTAAACATTATCAAGAAACGAAACATTCTCATTTAACAAAAATGAAGAGAGAGAGATGTGTTTTTCCTCACCCTATTGTCTCGTCCAAAGACAGAAAACAGTGCAAATTCAGAAAAATTCGAAAATTGAAATAAGAAACGACAAACCAGGTTCCGTTTTCTTTACTTACTCGTTCAATGATTTAGCTGACTGGCAAGACGTCAACGTCTCCAAGCGGGATAAAATGAATACTCAAAGTTATCTGCCTTTTCTCTGCCAAGAAAGGAAGCGCTAGGCTGCATAAACGCAAGATTTGGGAAAGCTATTTTTGTACATTCCATGTGAGTTTCGGGAGTACTATGAAAGCATCCAAAGTGTAACACAGTGCTCTATAAACTTACGATTTCAAGAACAGCATGATAGTAAGGATTTAGAAGAATGAAGTGGAGTAGAGGAACCAGATAATGAAGAAAATCAGGATTAAGCTTAATGAATTAATAAGCTTTATAGAGCTCGGTGTTACCTTTGGATGCTTTCATAGTACGCCCGAAACTCACATGGATTGTACGAAAATAGCTTTCCCAAGTCTTGCGTTTATGCAGATGAGCGCTTCCTTTCTTGGCAAAGAAAAAGGCAGGTCTATATTAGGTTCTTGCATGCAAGTCACTGTATGACGCTAGTGTCAACATTTATAAAAATTGTTGTGTACAACATATTTCTAAATGATGATTTGCAGACATAATTCTGTAATATTTTAGCACCTAATAAAAATAAATTGTAATTCAAAATCTGGAAAACATTAGTATTCTAGCCTAAAAACTTTACACCTCTGTATCTCAAAACTCTAAAAATGTAACATATCAGGCTCTTGTATGCGCCCATTGGCTTATCAATAATTCAACCACGTACAATCATCTCTTTGTTCCGCCCAACTCGTGTATTTATTTATTTATTTATTTATTTATTTATTTATTTATTTATTTATTTATTTATTTATTTATTTATTTATTTATTTATTTATTTATTTATTTATTTATTTATTTATTTATTTATTTATTTATTTATTTATTTATTTATTTATTTATTTATTTATTTATTTATTTATTTATTTATTTATTTATTTATTTATTTATTTATTTATTTATTTATTTATTTATTTATTTATTTATTTATTTATTTAATTATTTATTTTTATTTATTTTACGTCAAAAAACAGTTAAAAACTGCGTATGACGTGCTATGGGGAAAAGTGAATTGTGTGCACTTTTTCAAAATTCTGTGATTCCTACACTAAGTCATATACTATTTAAAATTTGAATTTTGAAAGGGAGAAAAAAAAACTCCCATGTAGTAAAATCTATTTTCAAGGATAAATAAGCAATAAATTTTGAATTTTGAAAGGAGAAAAAACAAAAAAACTCCCATGTAATAAAATCTATTTTCAAGGATAAATAAGCAATAAATTTTGAATTTTGAAAGGGAGAAAAAAAACAACAAAAAAACTCCCATGTAATAAAATCTATTTTCAAAGACAAATAAGCAATAAATTTTGGCTCTTATTACTTCCTGCCGCGACAACATGGAAACGATAATTTGAAGAATTGTGTTTCCCACTGAATTCTAGAAGACGTGCACAGAAAATGAAGTTACATTTATGTCCAGAAGCAAAACAAGGGTCCATCTCAGCATTTGCTCAATGGATCAGGGAAACTGGACGAAAAACCTGATCGAGATGGGGGTCATTGACCCGGAAGCTGTAGTACAATAGTTGTTACAGGTTGTTTATACTCATTTATACAGTCCAAATGGTAAATAATGCATTATGTATCATTGTTAAAATTAATGTTCCTTTTCTTGTGATGCTCAGTATAGTCTCTAATTGTATAGAAACAGTTATGCAGCAGAAAATATTTCACTTGGGATTTAAACTTTTCTATTGAAGTTAATCGTGTAATGTCATCTGGCAAAGTGTTGTAAAATAATGTACATGTATTGTATGTGAATTTTTTGTAATGAGCTGTTGATACTGTCACCTGGTGAATATGATTTCTACGTCGAGTGTTATAGTAATAGACTTCGGCATTTTCTGAAAATATATTCCCGCCCTTGAGCAAGTCATTTTTGACAAAAACCACTGATTCGTAAATAAAAAGACACGGTAATGGTAGAATTCCTAGATTAATGAAGAGAGGCTTACATGAATCACGTGGGTGGGATTTGGTTATTATTCGTACAATTCGTTTTTGTAATCTAAAAGTCTGGGAGCTATAAGATGTATTTCCCCAGAATATTATGCCATATCTCAGGCGGTACCATTCGTTCATTCAAAATCTACATTCGTACCTGCTAGTCGTACTTGAGAATGCAAATAATATTATTTCTCTTTAGTTTTAAATATTGACGGAGATCTATTTTAAACATAAACTTATTAATTGAAACTCAAGGATAAAGGTGACTTTACGACTTTTCAACTTAGTACAAATATTGAAATATCAAGCATTTTTCGAAGAAATTATCTGCATTACAAATTATTTTTGTAGTTTAAATGAACCAAATAATATTTGTTCACCGTTTAATAATTCATAATTACAATTGTATCTTCCATTTATAAACATTAATATCCAGTATTCAATAATTCATATGCTACTTGACATAGTTATGTGTCTCTAACTAAACAAAGTAAAAAATAGTTCTACCCCGCTATTAAGTAAATGAGACTGTAATAGGAATATCCATAAACACATTTATTATATTGCAGAAGTATTCTTATGAATATTTATATTACAGGAAGTATATAACTGCACATTTTTAGAGATTTGACAAATTTGAGAACATTGCAAATAAAACACTTTCAAGTGTTCAGAGGCAAATCTTATTGCATGATCAGTGATTTTTTTAAAATTTTGTTTAATTACAGACAAATAAAAAAGGAAAAAATCGAGTCAGCTTTCTTTTCGCGTTATCCTCGATTTGGCACACAATCATTCTGCAATTATGTCTCTCTGGAGAAATATCACTCTAATTTCCGCTCCTTAACTACTACCTCTGGAAAATTCTTTAGGTCACGGTTAAGAGTCCAGAAAAAGACCATGATTCGTTTTAATGGGTTCTTGTGTCTCCAGTAGTCAAGCCGGCAAATGTCCCTTTCAAAATGGGATATACTCAGGTAATAGGCACATTTTCGGGAAATCGCAACTCCTTTCGGGGCTTTTTCGCTAAAAGTTCGAAATAACAGAGAGGATGTAGGCGGCGCCCCGGGCATGCCCCCTAATGTCGCCCTAATTAAATAATACCAAAGTGATTTCTGACGCGCATAGGGGTCACGGCAAAGGAAACATGTTCCAAAGTCTGCCACGGTGCTGGAAGTGCAAAGACGTTTGATATGATAAGATACAAGCAGTACTGAAAGTGGGGTATTATGTAACGTGTGTAATTGATGTTCACAACTAAAAGTACCGACAGTAAAGAGGAGCGTGGATTAGATATGATAAAACAGAACACTGGAATATTTCAAGAAGACTAATTGAAAGCGTCTGAACCCTTGTTCATTTCTTTCCTTAAAGTAATTAAAAAATAATTCATAAGAAATATTGGTACGAAAATGTACGAAAGGAAAGTAATGCAATTGCGAAAGACGTAACAAATACTGATTTCTAAGAAATTAAGGAATAACCATGAGAAAAATATTAATTTCCTCCACCAAAATATCGCTATGCATTATAAATAAAGTAATAATAATAAATGGACACGAATTATTAATTAGAAATGAAACGAAAAATAATTAACAGGGTGAGAATGAACATCAAGATCGAAGGCAGAGTAGCAGCAGGAACTGAATGAAATGAGAAAGAAAAGGGGTGAAATCATAGAGGACAAATTCTTGATGTAAACAGAAGGTCGATAGGTGTCTGAGAATAGAAAACTATGGAAACCGAGATGGAATGGTGGAAAGCCCACGTAGACTACGCACAGCCGAAAAAAGTATTCCACCTTTTAGGCACAAGGGTGGCCAGGGTGCAGAGAGGTCTAATTTACAGTGTTCGGCAGAGACGAGGACGAGGTTAGGGGCGATGGCGAGGGCGAGGGCGGCGCCGTCGCCTTCGTAATTTAGAGTGCGCGTCGGGGAGGCTGAGCGAGGCAGGCGCTTCCTCTAACGAGCGCCGCCCGACGCGCAACACGCGCTCTACGAATTTATTTCTTCGCTCTCTGGCACGAGCTGCCGTCTCCGTTTCCACCACTCCGCCAACCTCTGCGTCACTGCCACCTCCACCTCGCCCCTCCACCTCCATCTCTACTGCGGTCTCCATCTGTCGCCTACACTGCCGCTTCCGTCGCCTCCACAACCGCCGTCTTCTCTTTCGACCCCGCCGCCTCCAAGCGAGTCAGCAAGCCCGCACGTGCCTCCGACACCGGTACAAAATACGAGTTGTTCCACTAAGGGCTTCCCTTTCAACAGAGTTCTACTGTATTTTTTTTATGGAAGGAGATGTGGTGCCTGAATTGGAAGCGGAGCTTTCTGTTAGAGCTGAGATAAGCTGTGCAATGGCTTTGACTAGGCCATAATATTGAAAAATATCTGCAATGGAGTCTTGTGTTGAGCACTCCATTACAGAGATACAGAGAAGGTGACAGGGGAGAGTAGTGTGTTTCAATTTCAAGATCGAAGTCGATAAGTAGGTGGATTATAGTGCAAGATAAAATGAAATTGCATGATATGATCGATGATGCAACAGATTATACAATGGGTCGACTTTGCTGATGGAGTGAAATGTTGACTGAAATTGTTGTAGAATCAGGTCACCACTCCGTAATCTATATTTTCACTCACATTATTCCTCACTACGAGGCAACCATTTTGCTAATATATTTTTTATTAAGTTCCATTTCTGCTGTAGCTTCATACTTTATTTAGTGAACTTTGCATATGTCTGACTTTTCAGGCCAAACCAGTGGCGAATTCACCGATGCACCACCTAAACCGACGGTATACCTAATTTGAAGGATTTAAGAGGTGTCTTCGTAAGTAAGTTAATTCCCTAAAAAGTTATTTAGATTTTGAACGTCTTTAAAACAGATGCGAAAAAAAAAATTTGCTACAAGGAGCCAGTCAGTCTACCGTAAGTCTCTCCTCTATAAATTACGCAAGGGAGAAGATTCAGTTTTTAAAGCTGGGATTCGCCGGCTCCGGGGAGGCAGGGCACGCGGTAGTTAGGGACCGTCCATATTACGTGAGGCGATTTTGGGTGATTTTTCCACTCCCCCTCGGTGAGGTGTGAAATTTGACTTGACCTCTTCTCCCTTCTAATCTCACGTGAGATGTTTCAAAATGCGTATTTTTAATGTAAATACTTTAATTTTTGTTTGGTTGCATTGGAATTTATTTTTAAAAAACAATTTGCTTAATTATATTTAGCGCCCCCTCCCGGTTGTGGGGAGGCCAACTTCTCCAAAAGCGACAGTTGCAAGGGTGCTACAGGAAATATTGCACGTATAATTTAAAATCACACGTCATAAAGTATAATTTTATACTTAAAATATTATCACAACTTTAACATATGCATTCATCTTTTCATTCATTCATTCATCATTGCATTCATCTTTTCTTTTTTTAAAGTCGCTTTTCAACATCTAGGTCATGTAGAGATCACTTTAATTTTTAAACTATAGGGCAAACTGTAGGGAGAACACGTATGCACAACACAAACACACTCGAACATCCATGCCCAAAGCGGGAATCGAACCCGCGATCCTCTGGTGCGAGACCGCTAGTGCACTACTGCCTTAACCATTTCAGCCTTCAGAACAGGCACAGTTTTATTTATTATCCCAGATTATCACTTGTATCGCTAATTGTAATTTAAAAAAGCCTTTTAATAATTTTGTACGTACGATCTAAAAGTATAAAATTACTAAACATTTGATGAGTTGATTAAGCTAACCGTTGTCTTTCATCTTCTACTCCTACTCCTTTTCATCTTCATCTTCATCTTCATCTTCATCTTCATCTTCATCTTCATCGTCTTCGTCTTCGTCTTCGTCTTCGTCTTCGTCTTCGTCTTCGTCTTCGTCTTCGTCTTCGTCCTTCGTCTTCGTCTTCGTCTTCGTCTTCGTCTTCGTTTCGTCTTCGTCTTCGTCTTCGTCTTCGTCTTCGTCTTCGTCTTCGTCTTCGTCTTCGTCTTCGTCTCTTTTCATCTTCGTCTTCGTCTTCGTCTTCGTCTTCGTCTTCGTCTTCGTCTTCGTCTTCGTCTTCGTCTTCGTCTTCGTCTTCGTCTTCGTCTTCGTCTTCGTCTTCGTCTTCGTCTTCGTCTTCTTCTTTCTTTTGTTCTTTCTTCTTCTTTATTTTTTTCTTCTTGCGATTAAGCCCAATTGGGACTACGCAAAGTACTCATAAGTGTTTCATAGCCTTTCTGTGTGTCCATATTTTTTCATCCTTTGGCTGTGCGCCCTTTTACTTTCTCGTATACGTACGGAGTAACATTCGTAGTAGAGAGAAAAATATGTAATGCTGCGCGAAAAAAACGGTGGATTTTCGGCAGAAAAAAATTCATTGCCGGGCCCTAACAACGAAAAAGTGGATAAATCCAGTTGCTAAATTAAGAAGAAAAAATCATCTGACACGTGATGTAGAGATCTCTGTTTTGTGGGTCTTTCATGCCGAAAAACGAATTGAAAGCAAAACGTCCGTCCGTATCTCTGTCCGTTTGTCCAACTGTGAACACTACTAGCGCCTGAACTGTCCGTAGGATTTTTTTTCCAAACTGAAGAAACCCCTCTCCATCTGGCTCTCGTTGAAGCTTTGAGATTTTGAAAATCATTCTTTAAATTTTGGCACTACTTTACACGAAGTTCTCAGGACATTTTCAAAATTTTCTCAAAAACAGCTCCAAATTTTTTCTTTCAATTTCTTGTAAGAATAGACTAAAATACACTTAAAAAGGTGACATAGATCTGATTTTCACGGTTAATTCAGAATTTTCGAAAATTGAAAGGGTTAAAATTTTGCGAAAATGACAAAAGTTTGAATTTCTTTCGACGTCTTCTTAAGACTACAAAATTGAAGATAAATTTTTATTTCAAAAGAAATTTGTTGACCTAAATGGTTCTTTCATTAAAGTCATGTAGAGTTTTTTGAAAATTTAAGAAGTTTTTGTGCAATACTGCGTGCAATATTTCCAATTTTAAAAATAATAGAAACTAGTTTTTCTCAAAAACGGCTCCAAATTTTTTCTTCATTTTTGGTAGGGTTAGTACCAAACGAACCTTATAAGAGGTTTTCTCACATTATATATATATATATATATATATATATATATATATATATATAAGTATATGTGCTTTAAATTATGTCAAATAAAGTTTCTCGAAAACTCAATAGTTTTCTGTGAAAATGAGCTCTAAATTCTGCATTTTCAGAAACGCTCAAACGCAATTTTCTAAAAAAATAGCTCCAAACTTTTTCTTCAAATTTTTCGAATGGATTTGCACTGTTTAATATGACGTAAAGTTCATTTTGGTGTATTCATTTGTTGTTTTTTTTCAAAAATTACACAAATGGATTTTTTTCCTAAATATCTCTCACGCTATTGGTATGTACATGTCCATTGATTTGTAAAAACCATTGCATTTGTGAGTGGAAGTGCTTCAAATGACTGTAAATGAAGGTTTTTGAAATCTCAATAGATTCCTGTGAAAAAGAGCTTCACATTTCGCATTTAGAGTAATGATTAATAGCTATGTTCTTAAAAACGACTTCAAATTTTTCAATGAAAATGTCTTTTAATTCTTCAAGTAATATTTCGGTTTTACTATTAAGAAACCGAAAAGTTATGAAAATGTAAAAAAAAACTTTGGGCGACGATAGATGGCAACTGGCTAGAGAATGGTGCAAGACCTTAAAGTCAGTCCCCACTAAGGAAATTTGAAAAATTTGGTAGGAGGAAGTTTAGAACGAATTCTTCTTTAATATCTCTCTTCGGTCCAAGCTTTTCCTCTTCTACTCTATGGCACTTCTTCCAAAACAATCCACCTTGAATGGACTTTAGATATAAATGTGTTCCTATTTTGAATGTCGTTATTATTATTATTATTATTATTATTATTATTATTATTATTATTATTATTATTATTATTATTTCCCAATTTCTGTAGATATACACTGATCCCGGGGTTCTCAAAATCACCCAAGGCAACAATGGTTTGCACGTAAAGTGGAACAAGAATATGTTTTGATTTTTATATCAGTCAAGTCAGACTTAAGAATTTACGGACTATATTTGCTGTTCCCAATAATGCGGCTTTTTGAATTGTCCGTATATGCTTTTCAGTCAATTCCAACTTCTTCGCAATCTCTTGCCATTCCTTGGTGACCAATCCATTCGCTGAGACCACTACTGGAAGCACTTCCACAGCGCGCAATCCATACATGTCCTTCAATTCAACAGCCAGGGGTTGGTATTTCCTCTTTTTCTCAGCAACAGTTGTTACAAGCCGGTCATCTGTAGGAACCGCAACATCAATGATGCATGATGTTTTAGATATTTTATCAAAGGGAACAATATCCAGTCTATTTGCTTCCACTGTTCGGTCAGTGAAGATTACACTATCCCACAGAATTCGAGCTCGATCATTGCTGATTACTTGCTCAGGTTTGCACTTATAATATGGTTGTTCACTCTCTACGAGGTCGTATCTTTTGGCAAGGACTTGGTGGATTACTTTGGCGACGCAGTTGTGTCTCTTAAGGTATTCTGTTTGTGCTAATGCGGGGCATCCACAGCAAATATGCTGGATTGACTCGTTGGTGGATTTACATAGGCGACATCGGCTATCAATTGTCTGACCCATGATGAATTTTTTATAAGCTCTGGTTTTGACAACTTGGTCTTGAATGGAGAAAATAAATCCTTCCGTCTCACCGAAGAAGCCCCCGGTTCGAAGCCACTCCTGAGTTTTTCTTATCAATGTTCTCCGAAGTTAAAGTTGCAAAAAATCTACCATGAAGTTCCTTTCTTTGCCAGATATTCACGCGGTCTTGATGCTTCACGTAATCAAACTCTTTACATGGTTGTGCCAGACATAATGGGGTCATCTTTCTATCTTGATCACAGATAGCTTTGTGAACAGACGAGTTGATAGAGAGAAAGTACCGACGCAGCTTTTCTTCTTGCTGTCGACACAGTGTCTCCAAGTTAAGGAGTCCTCTTCCTGCACTAGCACGAGGTAAGTACAGCCTGTGCACTGAACTCTGAGGGTGGTGCAGTCGATGCCTTCTATGTGTAGTTCTTATTTTCCTGTCGAAAGTCTGCAAGGATGTTTCTGTCCATTTTATTACACCAAATGTGTAAGTTGCTATGGGAATAGCCCAAGTATTAATAGCAGATATTTTTCCTCTTGAATTGATCCACGTTTTGCAGATTTTATTTACTCTTGATAGCACGTTCTGTACAATTTTGTTCCTAACGTCTGAATAAAAAATTCCCAGCAATTGCAGCATTCCCAAATATTTGTAGGAGTCTTCAGTGCCGATATTTTTAATAATTGTGTCACCAGATATTTGCATATTTTGTTCTTCATTTTGGACTTGCCCGCGGACAACATGAAGGGTAGCGCATTTTTCAATCCCAAACTCTAAACAAACTGCATCGCTGAAACTCTTGACAAGTTCGAGCTCGTTTTGTAAGTGATCTCTATTAGAAGCATATAGTTTGAGATCATCCATGTAGAGCTGGTGAGAGATACGAACATCAGGGTTTTTCTTCAATAAGTACCCATATCCTGATTGTCTGAGCATTCTGCTCAAAGGGGTGAGTGTTATGCAAAACCATAGCGGGCTTAGGCTGTCCCCTTGAAAGATTCAACGACGAATTGCAATATCTTCCGTCACGTAACAGCAGGTTCCCTTCTTAATTTTCAAATGAGTTTTCCATTCTGACATGCAGATCTTCAAGAAAACAGTCTTCGATCGATTTTATACAATTCGAGTACTCTTAAAAGCCATGAGTGAGGTACCGAATCAAAGGCTTTTTTGTAATCTATCCAGCCTACAGAAAGATTGCGCTGGTTCTTCCGTACTTGCTGCGTAATTACACTATCAATCAATAATAATTCCTTGCATCCCAGACTTCCCTTGCGACACCCATTCTGTTCAGGAGCCAAAATGTGCTGGTCGACTAAATGACTGTACATTCTTGAAGAGATTATAGAAGTCATAATTTTATATAGTGTTGGCAGGCAAGTGATCGGTCGATAATTTTTTGGCTGGGATCTATCACCAGCTTTGGGCACCATATACGTTCTGCCTGTCAACAGGTACTTTGGGAATATAGTTGGATCTAGCAAAACTTCATTGAACAGCCGAGTCAGGCATGGGTGCGTGGCAGTGAAATATTTTCACCATACATTTTGGATACCATCTGGACCTGGTGACTTCCAATTCTGTGTTCTCTGTACTGATGTTTTGATATCAGCAAGGGAAATTTCAAAAGGAGGCATCTCGTCGATGTTAAGACAAACTTATTATTATTATTATTATTATTATTATTATTATTATTATTATTATTATTATTATTATTATTATTATTTTTAAAAGTATTCATTTATGAAGTTAACCAACCAAAAATGACACACATAAATATATTATTATTATTATTATTATTATTATTATTATTATTATTCGGTATGGTTTATTTTCTAATCATTCACTTCCGTTAGTAAGAAAGGTGTTTCCTAACAACGTGCAATTATATCGATAGACATGAACTGGTAAATACGATCTACCAACATGTTTCCTCTCAAAGCATCAATAATTAGGATTATTAAGAAATACTTGTAATAATGCAATGGAATGGAGAAATGTGAAGGAATCAGTAATACTGTAGTGATGATAAACAAATCTTCAAAGTTTGTTTTATAAGACTGCTTGTAACTTTGAATTAAAGGTGCCGAACTTCCTCAAACGGGAAGAAGTTGACCCGTTTTGGTGCATGATGGTTTCTAAAACAACAAGGACAAAGAAACATGGTATACATTTCATGTATTGCTACAAATTTTCCATCACATATCATCAAGTTCACTTACCATATACCATACCACTTTCCATATACCATACACATTACCATATACTATACCACTTACCAAATACCATATACCACTTACACATTCACGCCACTTTTGCAAAATGGACGAGTTTAAAAGAATTTAACCTTCAGAGAAATAATACTTTTCAACGTGCACGCAGTTTCAACAAAAACTGACTCGAATCCATTTCGTTTTGGTAGATTGGCATTCGGTTTGACAACTCACTTAAATGAAATTGCACTGAAAATTGCACATTCAAATCAGAACATTTTGCAGACGAACAATACAAATAACTTTGATCAGGAAAATTGTTGTTAGAAACAAACTATTGTGAGTTTAAAAGTCATAACTTCAACACTTTACATACTGTAAAATTCTTTTATAAAAATTTGACATTATTTTTTACAAATGAAATCATATCTACTAAATAATGATTTATAGCAAAATTATACTGGAAAAAGTCTGGAAAGTCTTCTATGTATTACATTTGAAAATAGTAGTTAGTTGAAAATAGCATGTAGTTGAAGATGTATTTAATCGTTAACGGTGATAGTAAAGTCACCTCGTACTTTTTTTTTCCACGTACCATTTTTATACAAAACATGTGTTACATTTACATTTATGACTATTGTAAGAAAAATAATGAACTTTATGAATATTGGTAGCCATTGTTGAAGTTTAATTACTGATAAACAATTGTTACTATTCATATATATTTTAAGTATGAAAAGAAATACCCTCCAAAGAAATAACAATTCTTACACATGTACTAAGAACATTTGAATTCGTGATGATAATTTATTTTTCTATTAGGAAATGATAAATGTAAGTTTCTAAAAAGCACAAATCCTTTCTCATCACAACGAGGCTCTAAGCGCATTCATTTAAGACGTTACCAGCAGCGTTCGTCAGTACATAAGCACACATTACCACCGTGGAGTAATGAGAGCTGGCGAAGGCCCGGGGCGGCAGGGAGCGCGAAGGTCTGTGGCGGTAGCCGGTTGTGAGCAGAGCGTGGCGTCAATGGGCGGTTTACGAGGGCAGAGATGGCGCCCAACGAACGGCGGCCCTCGCTGCGCCCCGCGTCAGAGCCCGAGCGGCGGCGGCGGCGGCTGTGTCAGTGGCGATGGGGGTGGTGGAGGAGGGGGTGGAGGCGAGGATGCAGGCTGTGGTGAAGGCGAAGGGAGAGGGGGCGGCGGCGGTGGCCGTGACAACGGAGACGGACGCGAGAGTGGTGGCGGTGACAGTGGAAATGGTGTGAGCTGTGATAAGGGCGTGGGCAGTCGAAGTCATTGGCAAAGGTGGAGGCGAGGGTAGGCGGAGTCGGATGTGGAGGCGGAAACGGAGACAAAAATAGAGGCAGACGCGAAGACGAAATTGGAGGTGGAGTTGGAGGCGGAGGTGGAAGCGGTGAGGGAGGTGGTGGTGGTGGTGGTGGCGGTGGCAGTGGGAGTGGCGGGGTCTATGATAAAGGGGGTGACAGGCGAAGGCAGTTGCGAAGGAGGAGGCCATTCGAATGGCAGAGTGGGGACAGCGGTGGAAGTGACATCGGCGGTAGGGACAAAGATACTAGTCGCGGGGAGAGATATAGTATTTTCGGAGGCGGTGGGGACAGCTGAAGGGCGGAGCAGTGGTGGTGGTGGAGGGGATGACGGTGGTGGGAATGGTGGCTTTGGAGGCGCCGGGTAACAAGCGCCTCGCGAGCGTCGTTAGCTCGACAAACGTGCGGCTCATAAAGGCATAAAACCGCCTCGCGGCAACGCGGCCGCCAAAGGTGCGGCGCGGCTTCATTCACGCGCCTCTTATCTTTCGGCGTCACGCGCTTCTCAGATGGAAGTTTAAGAGGATTACTGCTGGTTCCTGAAAGATGTTAAAGATGTTAGTTAGTTAGAAAGATGTTATTGAACACTATCACCTGAAAGGTGTTAGTGGAAAGTTAAAGGAAGGTTAAAGGAAGGTTGCGAAATATTTTACAGGATTCTTTATTTACAGAAAACCTTGAAAAATACAATAAGTTTTATAAAACATTCAACTTGCTCTTTACTTTGAAAAACTGTAAATGACATTTAATAACACTGTGTATCTTCTGTTATTTATTCAGTGCATAAATACTTCGAAAACAAAAACTCCACAACAAACCGACGTCTTCCTACAACTACAAAATTGAAGATAGAGATATCTACTTCAAAGGAAATTTCTTCTACATAATTAGTTCTTTTTTAAGTCATATACTACTATTTTTTAAATAGTATTTTTCTTGCAATATTGCGTGAAATATGTGCGGATGCTTCAAATTATGTCTTAAAGTTCCTACAAGACTCAAGATTTTCTGTGAAAATGAGTTCAAAATTCTGCATTTTTCAGAAACGCTGAAACGTCATTTTTCTGAACAAAACAAAAAAACAAAACAAAAAAAACAACAAACAAACAAACAAAAAACCAAACGTTGTTCCAAACGGTTGTTTCTTCAAACGTTTCGTGCGGAGTGCTAAATGCACTGTGTAATATGATATAAAAACCTTTTTGCTGTACTCTTTTGTTTTTGTTTTTTTAATCTAAGACAAATATATTTTCTTTGAAATATCTCTCGGCGTTATTATGCACAATTCAAGAGATTTGTACATATTGTTGCATTTATGAACAGAAGAACATCAAATGACATCCAGTGAAGTTTTTTGAAAAATCAAAATATTTCTGTGAAAAAAGTTTCATATTTCGCATGTACATCAAACGTCTTAAAAATGGTTCCATATTTTTCAACGAGTATGTTTCTATAGGACGAGGTTTTATGTTTCTATAATTTTCTTAGTTTCGGTTCCTCCATAAGGAAACCCAAAATTGAGGGGGAAAATGCGTTTTGGGCAAAGATCGGAAAGCTAGCCCAGACTAAATAAATTAGAAAACGAACTAATACCAGGAAGTCTGTGACATTTTGTAGCACTAGTTTTATTATGTTCAGAGATTTCTTATGTATTTCACCGATTATAGTAAAACAAGAAGAAAACGGCACTTGATAGGAATTGCAATTCAACATATGCAGTGCGTAAATAAAACGGGTAGAAGCATTAGTGAATGCTACATACGTGAAAAATAAATTATTACAGTGTTATTTGAATAGTGCAATTTACAATGCTTACTTACATATTTAATTCTTTGGATTGTAATTTACCACTCATAGATTTACATTTCGAATAAAACAGATCTTTTACTTGTGTCAGAAAAAACTATGTACCCTCCTTTTAGATAACATAATTCTTCCCAGAGAACGTACGTTGCACAATATGCCTTTTGAAGAATTTTATAATACTCTAGTAATGTGCTTCAGTCATGAGAGAGAACTGTAAAGCTTTAACTACCTCTCTGTATTTGTTGGTGTTTGAGAAGGACGTCTAGGAGTGAGCATTTTGTATACTTCATAGAATAATAAATTATAACCCAATTTGAAGAAGAGCACAATGAACTCGAAGTGGATACTCTTGTTTCCTTCTAGAAAATACATTATGAATGGTGCTCATTCTTCACAAATAGATGTATTTGAAAAGGAAAATTTTCGGCATTCTTGCTTGGAAGCCATTACTTCAGTTCAAGTTTATTGACTGAAAAGCTCTCTTAGCGTGCCGTTTCCAGCGAAGTAAATAAAACACTGGATACATCAAAGCAAACAATTTGTGGGAGCGACATAGCTATCTTTTCGCATGTTGAGAATGGTCCGAAGAGTAAAACTTGTAAGTTTCCATGAATTAGAACAGGAAGTAATATATGAAACTCAGAAGACACTATATTTGGAATTCTCAATTCAAAATTTTAGACTCGGCTTGATTGATTAGATTTAATTTTTGTTTTATTCCCCCCCCCAAAAAAAAGTAGAAACTGTATGGGGGAGATGATCTGAAGTCCCGTTACGCGGAAACATTTCATTTATGCAAAGCACATTAAAGTACTAGTTATGTAAACGTTTCTGATTATTTGAATCTCACGCGCATGTAACACCTGATATCAATAGAGAGGTTTGGAGCCAAATGTAGTGATGATCAGTAACAGTTTTGTTCCTGACTTGAATGTGATTCTAATTATATTTTGAATTTCACAGTGAAGATTTCCGAAGAGAGAGGCAAGGATTTGAAATTTCACAGAAGCATATCTACATTTCAAGGGCGTCAGAGAGGAGAAAATCCTAAATCATCCATTTTTTTGACTCATAAGAAGTTTAATAACATTGATGCATTACGGTATACATAAGGTTGTGAAAGAAAAACTGCTCTCCCCATACATCAAATCAGTTCTAATTGTAAAGGATTTTCAAATAAAAATAAATAAGTGAAGCAGATAATAATAATAATAATAATAATAATAATAATAATAATAATAATAATAATAAACCGAATTCTCCGGCCACCGCCCGATGTTTTTCATGCGTACAAAACGATTCACAAATTCACATGAATTTTACATCCGGATAAATACACTGCAAAAATATTCTTTTAATCTACAAACATCGCATAACACACACTTCCCTTCTTTTATCCACAAATAACTTGCCAACCCATTCCGGTAACATAAATCAAAAGCTTCATTCTAGACAACTTTTCATACCAAAATGATATGGCCAAGGTTGATAATAACGACGATTTACAAATATTCACCAAAAATACGTCAGCACAAAAACGGAAAAAGAAAAAAAAATGGAAAAGCGAGAGTGCCCTGCCATGTGGAGGCCGCCTCAACAGAAGCGGCGGGCGGCTCCATGATGCAGCAGAATGAGGGAACCGGAGCCGGAGCCGGGGGCCCGCGAACGCTTCATTTTCCATAAAACAATCAGCTCTGCGCATGAAAACTAAAAATAATCCCCTCGGCACACACTCGGCTGAATGGCCGCCTGATTGAGAGACTCTGTTGGAAAAATCAACCTGCCCGACAATGGGGTGCATAGATGAATTCGTAATGAGCGCACATTTGGAGCAGCCCGGGGCGTTACCCAGCCTCTGTCAACAGAGGCTGGGGGGTCGAGCGGTTCGAAACAGGGCTAGGCGCAGCGGGCGCGGCCGGGCGGGATGGGGTGGGAGAGACACGTGGGTGGGGAGGGAAGGGGCAGACAGAGTTGCTTGGAGGTTGCTGAGCGATGGTCGAGACGAAGCTGGATGGCGAGGGACGAGTGGCAAGAAGTATATAGGTTGATAGGAAAGACGTGGAGGGTGAGGGGAGGCACCCCGGCAAGAAGGCGTGGTGGTGTGACGGAGAGCCTGTGGATTGGCAAGTCAGCGGGTGTAAGGAAGTATGGGGTGACGGCAGGTTTGATTGATTGGTGATTCAGGGCGCGTCAACTGCCAATGCCATTAGTCCCGAAAATGTAGTGAATGTTTTTTCACTCTGGAGGTGGCGGTCTTCTCTCGTTGGATAGTGAGATCCGGTGGCGACCTACCGTCGGCTAGCGGGTTTTTCCCAACTAAGAATCTCCCATCAGCGGAGCTCCGCCCCAACCGGAACAAGCTCCAAGCTCCCGACCGGTTTCCCGTCATGTGTAGCAGTTCAGTGCCTATAAATGTGTGTGTATGTAAGGGATGAGCATAGGATACGGAAGGGGAAGGAAAGATCGCGCGCGGTCCGTGGCCCGTTTGTTAAGGTATTTCGGCATTTTCCTGGCGATGATGGGAGAAACGACGGAAAACTACCGATCGTAGCAGACGGCCGCTAGACTCCTCTACAAGACAGCGACTGAATTCGACCTAGCTAGTGACGGCACGAACGGGAAGTGAAGTGGCGCTGTGCAGAATCGCGGGGTAGTGAGTGAACGAGGTGACGAGTGGCAGGAAGTCGGAACGGCTGGGTAACCGGGTACAGAGGTGTGGTGAAGAGGCAGGATATGGGAGAGGTGTGGTAGTGGAGTGACGGAGACGTTGGGCGATGAGGCAGCTATAAGCTGGCTGGGCGTTCGGAGGACGTCGGGAGGACGGGCCCGCAGTTTGTGTGGTCGCATTAGCAAGCATAAATATTGTAATGCTGATTGCCCGAGCATTCTACGGGGGCGAATTAAACAAACTGTGTCTCGAAAAGACGGAGCCGCCGCCGCCGAGCTCAATTTCGGGAAACGGGGCTGAACGAGTGCCCGCGGGCGGCGGGTGCCCGCTCGACGCTCCTGTACCTGCGACGTTGGGAGGGGACGCAGAGGCCTTGCGCGGGGCTTTGGCTTGGGTTTGCCCAGAGAAGAATGCTGGCTGAGGAGCTTGTAACGGCTACTGCAGGTCGGTGGCTGATCGTTCGGAAAGATAAGATATAACAACAGGAAAGTGACGACAATAATGAAAGCAAAGAATGGATGTTTTTTTGAGAAAAAAGTATGGAATGTCTTGCGAGCCCAGCTAATAGTAGACATGTAAGTTTGTTAGTCGAATCTAATTTATGTGAAATTTTACTTCATTATAAAAATAAATAATCATGAATTCAAATCGTTATTATATGTACATCGGTTAATAGCTGTGAAAAACAGTCACAGCTTATAATTTTTCACAAAAAAACCTGTTCTAAGCTTTGAGGTAAACTAATATTAATTATTTTTTAAACAGGATTTTCTTCTCCATTGAATTAAACGATATTTCACCGAACTTTCTGTCGATGCAATCCGGATTGCTAATATTTCACTGATCGTAATTCAACATGAAATAATTTATTTAAACCTCGAAATCGATTTCGCTAAAGAATAATAAAATCATGCCAAAAATGATTATCAGAATATTAAAAAAAAATGTTTTAAACTCGCTCTCTTCTCACTCTTTGAATGAGAACAGATCATTTTGGTGCACTGCATTATCCTTTTCACACAATCATTGGTTTCAGATGAAGTTTATATACGTATACTTGAATGGAGTTTAAAGGTTGCGGACAGCAACAAAGTATAATCGTAAGCACTACAAAACATCTTACGCTGGTGTGAAATCAACTACATTTTCCGCATTCAGTGCCTGAACGCCGTTGCGCACACTTTTGGAGGGCGGCCGTCTCAAAGGGCGCGGCAGGCGCGTGGGAGGGGCGGGGCGGCGCCCTGGGGCCCCTGGCGTTGATTAAGATGCATCCCACTGCGAGACCATCACCGGCCCCGGGGGCGGCCGACCCCCGCCGGCCCTGCCCCCGCCCCCGCCCCCGCCCCCGCCCGCCGCTTTGTTCGCCCACTCGCCCGCGAGACGCCCCTGCGCCTGCGCCCGCACAACAACCTGCTAGTCGCGAGAACAAGCTTCGCAATTCCAGTATGTTATACAGTTTGTTAGTTTGTTAATGCCTTATTTTACGTGGCGAGACTCGGGCCATCAGGCCCGCTCTTCCGTCTAACCACGCAAATTTCGGATTATCTTGGGCGACGATCTCAATTTTGCTCAGAGGCGTCTTTTAGGCTTGAGGATCTTTTACATGCAGTAAAACTACATGTAACAGTGGGACAGCCGGCTTTACTTCCCCCCGAAGGAAGGCGTACGAAGGATTTTTTCGCCCTTAAAAATCCACGGCTTCGATCGGGTTTGAACCCGCAAACTCGGGTACAACAGTCCGATACGCTGACCGTTATACCACCGAATCCGTAACAGTTTGTTACTTCACTGTACATTTGACAAACAATACTGTGTGAAGTTGTAGGCTTCCGCTGTCAGAGTCGTGATCTGGGCAGTCCGGGTGACGCCGCGTCGAAGATTGTGCTGACGTTTCAATCATTCTATCATGGTCTGCTTCAGGGCTGTAGTACAAAGACGCGCTACAGCCCTGAAGACGACTATGATATGATGGTTGAAACGTCGGCACCTCAGCCTTCGACGCGGCGTCACCCGGACACCCCAGATCACAACTATACTGTGTATTGTTTTTGTGGTTTTCTTAATGAAACGCCAAACATAGCTATGTAGCTATGGATGACTACACTGTATATTGTTTTTGTGTTTTTCTTATTGAAATGCAAAACATTGCATACCTTAAAGCAAATTCGCACTAAATACATATCCATAATCTATATTTTCTCTTCGAATGAAATTCTGTTTACTAATTAAAACATATTAAAACATCAACGAAAAACAAGGGAACGGCAATTAACAATGCGTTAATATCAAATGAAGTAAATATGAATTTCTATTGGAAACCACGAAAAACATTTCTAACATTTTTTCTTCATGTTTCAAATGAATGTTACAGTGTGACATATAACATTCATCAAACTGAAAACAGTTTCAACGTTGTTATAAATAAAATCTACGGCCGCAAGGTATTTGTGTCTTACTGGTGAATAAACACTCCTACTTATACGAATCACATCACATTACAACACAAAATTCTATTTAAATATTTAATATATATTTTATCTTTACTATAAAACGTTAAATGAGAAAAAAATAAATACAATCCCTATTACACAGACCACTTTTATGTACTACTAAGCGTACAAGTGATTACCTTATCACCCAATATCACGTATCACTAGAAGTGATACGAGTTCTCAGCTGAGTGTTCTGAGCAAAATTGATTGATTTGCGATTCCGGGCACGTCAAGTACTAAGGTCATTAGTAACGTGAGGGTAGTACATGTTTTTCCTCGGGACGTGGTGATCCTCCTCCCCCGCTGGATGGCGACATCCGGCGCCGACCTACCCTCAGCGCCGGATCTCGCGGGGTTTTCCCAAACCAGGAATCTCCCACCAGCGGGGCTCCGCCACAGCCGGAACAAGCTCTAAGCTCCCGACCCTTTTGCTAGTCTGTGTAGTAGTGTATTGCATGTAAGTATATGAGTGTAAGTAGGCGGTAGATAGGACACGGCATGGGAAGGAAAGATTGCATGCGATCTGTGGCCCGTTTGATAGGGTACTTCTCCAGCATTTGCTTGGTGTTGATTGAAGAAACCACGGAAAACTACCGATCTGAGCAGCCGGCGCCTAGAATTCTCCTCCAGACAGCGTCTGAATTTGACCTAGCTGACAAGCTAGTGTCGAAAATCTTGCCAATGTCGGGCCCCGAACCTAGGACCTCCCGGTCAGAGGCACTGCAGTGACATCAGTTGTAGTGAGGTGTGATACGTGTGTGTGATACGAGTTATCAGCTGAGTGTTCTGAGCTAGAGCTGCCCTAGTTGGCAGACCATCTCCCGGCCTGCGTCGCCGCCAGTCCGCCGTCTCTCGTGTGGGCGGGTGGGGGCTCCCACCGACGCGCGCACGCTGTGTCGGAGTGCCCAAGCACCGCGAATTGTTTCCACCACTGTAAACACCCAGCGACTCGGATAATGGAAAAGCCCCACGTGGCTTCCCAATCGGCGAGCGCGCCGTGACGTCCATTCAACGCGCGCCGTAAACACTAGCGACACAAACAAATCCGCGCGGATCAAATTAATTGCTCGCAGTGGGATGCGCGGGGCTCAAAGGCGCCGAAAATCACTTGAAAGCCGGTCCGCGGTTTCGGAGTTGGCCTCTCAGCGCTGCCGTCCGGAGGCGATCTCGCGAGAAACGATGCCTTTGAAAAGCGAAAGTCGAAACATTCTTTCGGAGGATCCTGAAGGTCGTTGTCCATTCACAATGGGTGGTTCTAATGCTCTCGGAGCTTCTCGCGATACTCCGGAGAAATATGGATGCAGTTTAATTAACTTAATCAATCAGTGTATTGTGAGGAGATCGGTAGGGCGGTGGTAGCTGCCAGTGTGTTTCTTGTTCGATTATCCGATCAGTGGATCTCATCGAGGAAGTAAATCGATGCGCTTGCTTGTGGCCGAGGTTATGACAGCCTGATTGATTCATAGAGCACTGGCAGGGACTGAAAATATTGTTACTAATGAGTGATACTTCAGTCAATTTATATCACGAGTGGAATCTTATCTAATTTTGATTTCTCATAATACGAGTACATTCTACTGGTAGAAAGAACTAAATAATATGAAAAGTTGGCATGCTAATTTCAATTGATGCCCAGAAATTTAAGATTTGTGATCTAACTGAAAGATGAACAGGTCATAAATTCTAAAGAAACGGATTTCTTTGCAATTTAAACTTTACAAGTTAAATGATCTGTCGAGGATCCTTGAATATGTTCATTCGTAATTTCAGAAACAGATTCTTACCGAATATTACCTACTACTTCAAAGCATATTTATTTGAAGGCGTTCGTCATAACATCATCCATATTTGTTGTGTAAAAACAAATTTATTGTTTCGATTTATGAAATTGAATGCTTCACTACGCGAGGTGTTTGGTGCACTTGTAAACTACCTTACTATCAGTGGAGAAGCGTGAGGTTAATTTTTGGATAAGCTGAGTAACGAACATACTATAACCACATATACTACTTAATTTGTCAAATATCGAATATTTGGAAGATGGATATCAGAAGTGTAAAATAATAATAATAATAATAATAATAATAATAATAATAATAATAATAATCATGCAACAATACTCAAATTAAGAATAAGACTACTGCAGAATTGAAAAAAGTTGTAAATGAAACTGCTTGCTTATACTTAATGTATACTCTTTGTTTCCCAAAGTTTGCGGCCGTCTAAATAGTTTGAAATTTTTTTGTAAATCAATTCTAAATGTCTGGTTTTCTTCAAAAAAAATGTCACGCGTTCTTTAAACATAGCATCTTGCGAACACTTGCAAGAAAGTTTCTTTTCTGTTAATAGAGTAGCCAAGTTGGAGAGTCTGTTATTTGATTTAGAATTAGATAAATGTGTTTTAATTATTTTCAGAGTGCTCATTGTCTATGAGACACAGCAACATGCAGTTGCAGGTCAACGACATTTCACTTTAACCTACACACGAATACGCTATACAATCAACTTACGAAATGAATGATCAAATCCTGTTACATAGTACAATACTACTGGGGGAGTTTACACACTTGCCGCGATACCAACCCATAAATTCTTAAAATCAAAATTTTGAAATGATCGTGTTTTATTAACACAATAGTAAATAATGTGGGAGGAAAAGTGAACATTCTAAATATTATACTTAATGAATTAGCGTTGTCAGAGTTCTAATACTGAAATTTGGAATAAATTTCCCGTTAATCCCGTTAATTAATAAAAACCCGTTAGTGATACTTGAAGTTGCTCAATGACGTCTAGGGGACATTTTCGGAAGTTCCACACAAGCTTTGTGGCGAAGAGAGCGCCTGCTGCCAAAAGTTTAAATGACTTATAGAGTTGTAAAGCCGGCCTAAACTTCTGCCCAAACATCGAGCCAGCCTACTCAATACGCATGCTTGCTCACTTCCTCCCCGTCCCTGGCCTACCTGAGCTGTCGTACGGCGTTCACTCGGGTCAGAAAGGGGAAAAGTTGGCAAAAGGTATTTTTAATCGTTTTTCGAAATTTTTGGCAACAAAAAACACATTTTATAATTAAATAATGACTTATATAATTGTTTAACCTTTAAATATTTATTTACATAACCTCAAAGTCAGAAATTTCATCGTGTGGCTCTTCTTTAAAAAGTGAATTTGTAGTTCTTGAAGCCATTAATATGGGTGTAACTTCTAAATCCAATGCCTTTGTGATAATTTTTCTCTTGTTCATTTGTGAAACCAGTGAGTTAAATCACCACCTCCTAGAGTTATAAAGCCTGCTCACTGTTTCGTGACGTCACCGTAGGTAGTCATGGAGAGCGTCGGTCATTCCTCCCTTACAATTTCCACTGCATTTTCAACGCCAGGAAACCCATTTTCACTCCTTTTGTATTCAAAATGATCAATTCATGATAAAAGTTCTTTTGAGTACATTTTTTAATAAACATTGGTTTTCAATACAGTATATTATAATCTATGTATTGAGAATACAACTGATGAATTTATGGAAAATATTCAATCTTCTGCAATTTGTTTGATAATCTATAATTTCTTTTGACAAAACTTAACAAAAATACAGCTTTTCAGCGTAAATGTTTGACTAAATCATTTACTGAATGACCATATACACGAGCATCATGAACGAATTCTCTCTCCGGTATTTTAAGATAGTGGGACAGCAAACATTTCTTTCATTGGTGACTTTTGAAGCATTCCTTATTACAAGGAGTCATTGGGAGCAGTCACGCATTTTCATCTTACATTTTCTTCAGTGCATATTCCAGGAAAATAAATTTTCTTCCCTTTTTTAATACAATAGTATATCAATGCATGATTAAAAACTTTGTTCTGAGCACATGGTTTTTATTAAACATATTTCTTTATAATACAATACATTAAACCTAATTATTTACAATATAATACACATCTATTTATAATACATCACTGAATTTATTGGAATGTATGTAGTTTTCTCTGTAATTTCCATTTCCAGTCTTTCTCGCTTTTCACAAGGGCCTTCCCGTCTGGAAAACTCCTCGGTAAGGTGAGCTGGACAGTTAGGGAACACAGATGGTACAGCATCACTTCATAACTTCGGTATATTCAGTCTCGATGACAGTTTCTCTCCTTGTTCATTATACACCATATTCTCTCAAATAATATCATTTTGATGGAAATGAAGGTGGCATACCTAAAACAAGAAAAAATAATATAAAATAATAATAATAATAATAATATTAATAATAATAATAATAATAATAATAATAATAATAATAATAATAATAATAATAATAATAATGAGGTTGCATGAGGGGTGAGCTAAAATTGTACAGTGGTTAGTCTACAATATTAAATGTGTACATAGAATTTAAGTTTCACTTTCAAACCAATTTTACCAAAGAACAAAAAAAATTAATTTGAAATTAATTCATGCACCACTGAGACTTTTGCTTTCATACTTCCCTACGGTAATTCCTTTGACATAAATTATTCTTTTGTTTTAGTAACTTATTCATACAAGTTACTGGAAATCTCTGAGATTGTTTGTGAGGTTAAGAATTTTTTTAGGCATTATTTACAATTGAGTGCTATAACTTAAGTGCTACTATTCTAAAATTATTTAACTGATAGTTTAAGTTTTTACTATCACTATTCACTTAACAGTAAACAAAAAATAGTTGCAAGTTCAGCATCATATTACAAGGAAGAATTCCAAGATCTAATTGCAAACAACTTGGCTTCGTGATAGAACATTAGGAATATTACTAAACAATGTCAAAACCCTTAGCAACTTACATACAATTTATGCTTTGAATAAATAATAAATATAATAAATGTAGGTTCTACATGTGCAAATGAACCACAGCCTTACCTTCGAGGATTTGGAAGGAACAAAATCTTCTCGGCGAACAGCAGCCGTCCATTTCTTCCGCAAAGCAAGATATTTTGGAAAACCAAAAACATGTACTTTCCAGGCTTCATCGCAGTTTCCTCGACACCTCGGAATTACACATCTAAACGGCATATCAAACCGGCAGTATAATACAAGTATGAATAGCACCGAACACACGGACAACACCAGACGAATTCAACTGAAAACAACATGCCTGCGTCCAGACCACCCATTCCTCGTGACTACCTACGCCGCCATCTTAGTGACGTCACGTACTAGTAAGCAGGCTTTATAACTCTAGGAGGTGGTGGTTAGATGCAATGAACAGCCCGCGAAGCACTTCTTTTTTTCTTCCGGGTTGAACTTTTTCCTGTTTTTTCCCCTTTTCAGTGTGTTTAATAATACCATACAGATCCTTCCTTGCCATTAAAGAGTTATCAGTTCCAGATCACAAGGGAAAATAAAAAATGTAGATAGAAAGGCTAACAAAACTAGATGTGCATCATCATAAACAAGGTACCTTAGCGGAAAATGGGGCAAATACGGGCAAACTTTGATTAATGTTTTGAAAACTAGATGAATTCTGGAATCAGATTTAGTTAATATCATAACCTGAAAAAAAACAGAAGGGAACTAAAAGATATGAAAAACCGAATTTTAAAATTTCATTCCATTGGGACACGTGAAGTTTCTACTTGGAATTATTAAATTGTTATTCAAGGAATATGTTTTTTTAGAAATACAGATTTAAAGTACATATCTCTAGGTATCGTATTCATAGAACGTACGATTCTGCTAGTCCAGAGAGCAAAAGTATTTGCATCGAAAAACACACCTCGCTTCTTACTGCACGAGCGAAGTAGTGCACCGCGCATCAATTGTGTAAGTTCAAACAACAAACTGAATGGAGTGGCATGATTCCCCTTTCCTTTCCTGACCGGGGAACGACGAAGGATACATTTTGCTACCCCTTTCATGTGAAAAGAAGCTTCTGAAGTATATTTTGATTTTGGACTTTTTGCCAACTTTCCCCTCTTGTGGCCCCACTGTGCGGCGTTAGGGGGACGAGATCCCGCCTCACCCGCAAGCACCGGGCGGCGGCGAAGACACCGCCCATTGAATATGCATAAGAACAGAAAAATTAACTTGGTGCGCGTACGTACGGTATTAATTGGCTAAAAACGACATTATGAATTTAAAATTTTCTTTTTTTAGTGGAGAGATATTTCTCACCTTCTTCAAAATTCTTAGGGATAGCTCAGCTTACTCTGCCTACCCTGACGTTTCGCCACTGCTTACTATCATGTTTACATGCCTTGCTTAATTTGCATTGTGTACAATTCAGGATGACTTTGAAAAGAAGGCGTTACCCTTTAATTAATGTTTATATGAAAAAAATTTTACAAAGTATATCACAAAGAAATAAACAATGTTTACGAACTAAGCAGCAATGATCATATAAAATATTAAAATAAGCTGAGAGTAATAAAGTTAATTAGATGTTAGTAAACAACTCGGTAAAACAAGAGTCACCATGACGGATATAAGTTGATGATAACGGAAAATTGAAATTTAGTTTGAAAAAGCTCAGAAATCTATTGTGTATTGAATAGCATCAATATTTCGTGAAGTTTCTGATCCTTACTTCAAAAAAGAAAACAACAAAGAAACATATAGGCTCCAAAGATATATGAACCTCTATGTTCGTCTCCAGGAGCATCTAGAAGTACGTCTCCCTGCGGCGGCAATTCAGAACGCGTGTTATTGTGGGTTTGGAAACGGAAACAAACGGATAACTTGCTGACATCAGACACAACGCTGGAGATTCAGCGATGGATAGACATGCTGGACAGGGCAAGGTCAGGTACCTTTCCCTTCCCCGGCTTCTTCACCTTGCCTTTATATCTTCTGAAGTGCTCTCATGGACGACCAAACACCTCACTTGAACGTGAACACGTATTTTGATTAACGACGAAGAATGGAGGCAAAACTAATATAAAAAGGATGTAATATACATGAAAGAAAAATACCAAAAAAGTATCAGATCAATCAACAATTATGTTGATATTGATTTGAAAGGATGAAACATTTCTTTACTTAAGCACAATATATCAAATCCTGTAACACCATTAAAAACAAGTCGTTTATCTCACATTCCATCTTTAAATAATTGAAACTTTCATTCTAATCTGGGAAAACAGTTTACGCTGTTGTTTCAGTTGTCGATGTATTTTAGCTACCCCTGACCACAACCTAACCCTCCGCAAGGCATTCGATTTGTTACGAAGTTCTTCTCCCAATAAATTAGGTTCGCTTCTTTTGGACACTCAAAAGTTTTTTGCGCATAAATTCAAGTGCGGGGGTTCCGCAGAAAAACTCTGAAACGTGCTTCTGCTCCAAGAGGGATGGATGTGGTTGACTTGGAGAGGACCTGTCGACGACAAGGGGCAAACATGTTCAACGGAAAAGGAGCTAATTATCTGTGTGGATGCCGTAGGCACACAGATGAATGACAGAACGAGTGTAGTCATGATGTAAGAATGCTCTTAAGCAGTACATTAGTACCCTTTAAAAATAATGCTGTGAAATAATTATCTATATTGTGACATACGAATAATAACGGACATTTTTAGGCAAATAAAGGTCAAAATGTTGTAGATATTGCAAAAGACGTGGGTTTCTATGGTGCAGATACGCAGAGGGTACACCATAGCAACGCGAAAAAAATAATAGAACGAAAAACACAGCGAGCTTTGAAGGGTGGATCAGATTGGGAATTAGGGCATTCCAACTCGTGTCGTGGGGGTGAGCGCATCACTTGTACGGTTTTTCTTGAGGTTAATTATCAAATCGGGACTTCTGATATTTCGCGAGAGTGAACATTGAACTTCCGCATTAGGTGTGCAACGGGAACTTGTAAAATTTTCGTGTTGTACCATTGCAAACTCGGACTTATAATAGTTTCATGAGTGAACTGGAAAGTGAACTTAGAATATTTTCGCGGTGGAGTCACAAGATTTGACTTAGAAATTTTACCAGTGAATTGTGAATTGCCATGTAATATATATTCATATATATTGTAATAATGTAATCTGTATTCCCATACAATGTAATTGTAATAGCGGGTAAAGAAGTGTAATCTATATTCCAATACAGTGTAATTGTAATAGCGGATAAGTCAAGAAATATTGTATATTGTTCTTTCAAACTTCGCAATGTATTGTATATTGTTCTTTCAACTTTGCAATGGATCACATACTTAAATGTTAGCCTATACCAATGTGCCATTGAACAGTTATGCAGTTATACATTATTCATAACTTTTAACGGGCACGTATTTATTGGCAGACGCACATGTAAGCTAAAACGCCAAGGTCACAAAGAGCGCCGAGCAAAGGCGCGCCGACCGGATGGTGTGGGCACTTATCAAAGATGCCCCGCACGCGCTCCCCGCACGCGCTCTCCGCACGCGCTCTCCGCCAGACGGAAGCCCGCCCGGAAGCTGCGTAGACAGCGTGGGCTATTCAGCCCACCCTAATTAAACAAAGTCATTATATCCCCACTCCCATGCGTAGCCGGCACGTGCGTCTGACCAAGCATGCCACGCCCTGACGGGAGCCGATATAAGCTCCCTGACCGTAGTCACAGCAGGCACTAGCAGCCACGTAGCGTAAGCTATCTGGTTGTTGGTTTCTCACATCAACTTCTGTACATTTTCAATCTTATTAAAGATTTCATCTTTACAAAGAGTTAGAGTTGCTGATTTCCTCGTTACCGACCGCTACGTATCCTGCCTACCTCAGAGAAGTCGAAAACTTAGCTTTTCGAGGATCCTATAAATTAAATTGTGACTGCGCCCTGCCGCTAAGAGCTAAGCAGCCGGTGGCGCGCACGTTACAGCCATATTATTCCGACCTGGGAAAGTAATTAGTTTGAAATAGGTGCCCACCTGAGGCGCAAGACGAAGAGTATAGGCAGTGTTTGTGAAGTTGTTGGAGGAAGTTTCGACTTGGTCGCTGATCATCGTGGACTTCGACAAGAAGGAAGACTGGTCTACTCTACATAGCAACATCGAGCGATGTGCGCGCGAAGAGGCAAGAAAGGGTAAATGGTTCTATAACGCTATTATTGCAATAACGAGAAAAATGGTCATGATCTAACAATAATTTGTAATAATCAATGGTAGTCTGATAACTTTTGGCATTCATAATAATTTATAATTGATAGTTTGAAAGAAAGCTGATTCTCATTTGCCATTACGTGCAATCCTAGAGTAGTCAGTTTAGAATTATTTTCAGATTCCTCGCCACTCCGCATGGATGGCAGATTGAGTAATTGGTTGCGGGGTAAGTAGCAACAATTATTTCATAAGAACCCGTCGACCCAGCTAGCGGGATTTATATTTATTTGTAATATATCGGAAGACAGTAATAGATAATCATGAATTCAAGTGTAACCTTTTCCTAGCCCCCAATTCTTTTAAAATTCGGAAATTGGTTACGATAGACATTTATTTAGTAATGAATAGAAACGTTTCAATATAAACTAATGTAGCTAACGCTTTCTGATCATGGATATCACCGTAGGTTCAGTTTGTGTTTAATTTTTTAATTGAAGGATTGCACTGAAGAAACCAGTCTTACCTCCCGTGTGTACGTAAAGATTTCACTTGTATATTTGAAATAATGATTTTGAAAATGGCAGATTTGAATGATGTCCTGTCAACAATTGATTTATAAATGTAGAATGGTGCTCTGTATACCTCATGAGATGGCGTAAAAGAAACTAGCGTGGCATTATTTGGAGTTGAAATCTTATTATCAAATTACAGTTGGTGAATGCAACAATTATAAGCGATGTTTCTAACGGTGTTATAATTTATATTATGTAATTATATATTTAATATATATTTAATTAACCTCATGATGAGTATTAGGTGATAATTTCATTCGAGACGATCAGAAAGGAATACTCACTGTTTTGTCGATGTTCGTTCATTTTACTTTGTTTTCATACCGTTATGAGACTTAAGAAAACAAATACTATTTGCCAATTTCTTCAGTGTTTATAAACTATTTTGTAAGCTATTGTTTATAAACTATTTTAAAAGTGATTTTGTAATTTCTACACGTAGGAAGATTCCGATCTTTCAGAGTTCATATTAAAACAAAGAAACTTAATGCCTTGAATTTT